>JAVJIF010016066.1:0-104040 GCA_038442645.1 Agave tequilana
TGTAACGCCCCGATTCCACGGATACGGGGACGTCACTGCAACGCATATACGTAGGTCAAAAGGTGCCCCCACGTATATACGCTAAGCATAAGTACAACAAGTATCAGAGTACAACACAGAGCGTGGTATAATCATATGCCAACTTACAAAATATAAATACAAAGTTATACAAGTTATGATAAGCAAAATCACTTTACAAGTGTCCTTTATCACAACCCAAGTCAAAAGAACAATATACAACCAAAAATACAAAAATGCTCACGTATGGATAGAGGTCCCGTGAACCAAAAAGCAAAGTCGGGCACGATGGGACTAGAACTGGTCAGCCTGCTCAGAAAGATAGGCCCGGTCCTCCGTGGAAGGCTCCACTTCGTTCCAAGCCTCAGAATCTGAATATGCAAATCCAAAGGGTCAAGACATAATACAACAAATAAAAGATAGCCAAGTGACAAGGATCATGAATAGAGATAATGAAATAGTACTAAGTAACAATGCATGACAAGAGATGTAAACTAAGAAAGATAAAGTCATATGCAATAAATCTACAATTAATGTCTTATTATTATTACTTGTCTTACTGTGATATCTAGCTATGTGACCCAGCGTCCCAGAGCACATAGATCCATATCCTAGTATGACAAGGTTGTTATTGGAAACAGCGGTTGTATCGACGAACTATGTTTACAGTGGGTCCCGTGCATACCCGGGACCACGGCCCAGGATTGTTCCGTTGCTTGAAGACGGAACCTGCCGCAAGGCTAAACAGGAGGGACTTATGTATGCCCTTGTCATGACAGTAAACAGGAATAGGGAGCAAGCACTCCCTCGGTCCCCTGGTGTACCACAGGTAAGACCGGAATTATAATTGTACAATATACCTAAAACCACTGTAAACACGAACACATATCGATATTCCGCATATTTCCCCCTGACCCAATGTAAGTTGGTGTATTTTGTATAAAAGTCGGGTATATCATGCTTGGTGTTTTAGTGATAGCATGAAGAGGTGGTGATGCTTCGTATTTAACAAGTTATGGAATAGCAATATGTAACAACAAGTCATGAAGCATAATAAAGTAAGATCTATCAGGTAACAAGTCATGCAATACAGGTATGAAGCATAAACAAGACTAAAACAGCATACATGTATCAGGGAAAAATCAAAAATCAAAAGGGAAAGGAGTCTGAAAATCTGTCCCAGGATTTGACCTAACGGTCGACCTCCGGTCGACTGCCGGTCGACTGGGGTTGACAAAGGCGGTCGAGTGCCGGTCGACTGCCGGTCGACCGTACAAAGTGCGTGAGCTCCAGGTTTGACCGGTCGACTGCCGGTCGACTGGTCCACAACTAGCGGTCGAGTGACGGTCGACTTCCGGTCGACCGCCAGCTCAAAGCTGTGCACGCTGTGCACATCGGTAGAGTGACCGGTCGACTGCCGGTCGACCGATCCTCTGAAATAGGCTGCTGCTAGGTCAGAAAATCCAGATTTTGTGTGGGTTGATTCTAACAGTTTAAAGGTAGGATTTTTTATGCTATTAGGGGACCTGATCTATCATCACAAGTACACTAGAACAGAGAATAGCCATGGTGATTAATATGTCCACATGGGTATGTTGGATTTGAGTGTTAATGACCTAAAAATAGGATTTTTATGTTATAATTGTACAAGGATCTCTACCCTAAGCCTATGGAATATTAGCTAGGTCTTGGTGAGTAAGATACTCACAAGGATGGGTTAAATCTGAAGCTTGATCCAAGGGAAGAGGTGTTGGCTTCAATCCACCACTTGATGTTGAAGCTAGGGTTGAAGAACTTGTTCTTGGAGTTGCCTATGGAGTGATGGTTGAAGTTGAGCTCCCTTGATGAAGCCCTAGTTGAATCCTTAGAGACCTTGAGGTGAAGGTGAAGAGGTTGGGTGTTCTCTTGGAGCTAGGTTTGTTGAAGAGGAAGAAGGAGAGTTTGGGAGAATTCTTCTCTTGGTGAAGAAATGAGAAAAGGGTGATTTGCAAATGTATAGGAATTTATATGTAGGGATCTTTTGTAAAGGGAGTGGGATTAAAGTGGATGTGAGGGGTTTCCTTGCAAAAATGTGGGGGTGAGGTGTCCCTCCCATTGCCACTTGGCCGGCCATGGGAAGGAGAGAGAGTTAGTGGGGTTAGGTGAAGTGGTGAGTGGGAAATGAGGTGGAAATGAAGTGGAAAGTAATTTTGCAATTTTTGAAAAAATGCCCGAAATTCAAGTATCTCGGAATGGTCTGAAATTTTTACCAAAAATCAAGAAAAATATTTGAAGACCAATGGTGAAATTCGTTTGAAGAAATACTGTGTAGATTTTAATTAAAAATCCCGGAATCAGTTATTTACCGACTCCGAAAGAATTTTCATAAATTTATAAAAATCTCAGAAAAAGAGTATAAGTAGGAAATATGATTCTAAGCAATAAAGTCTAAAGGACTTCCTAGAAATTCCTAACAGTTTGGAAGATAGAAATTCGGGAATCGGTCAGCGGTACTGGCCGACACCGGTTTTTGAAGAAATCCATTTTAATTCCAGAAAATTCCAGAAAATCACATAAAATCTAAAATAGTGGAAAACGATATTTGAAATTAAAATCGGTCAAATACGGAAGGTAAATCAGAAAATACGGTCGAAAGACTGAATACGTAGCTAGGTACGTATTCCGGGAGAGGGGTATTACAATCTACCCACCTTACAAAAATTTCGTCCTCGAAATTTCATAAGGTGAAAGATAACAGGAAAGGCAACAGATAGATATGGATACAAGGAAAGATAACGGTAGAGAAGAGTAGAAGGAAAGAGTCTTACCCAATCAAGATGTGAAAAGTTGAGGATAACGCTCCGGATAACGTCCTCTCGTTCCCAAGTGGCCTCTCCTGGCGCATGCCTGTTCCAAGACACCAATACCAATGGAATAGCTCTGTTCTTCAGTGTCTTGTCAGTCCTATCCAGAATGGCCATCGGCTGCTCCTAGTATGATAAATCCGGTTGCAGCTCCAGCTCTGAATGATCCAGAATATGGCTGTCATCCCTGACATACTTCCTCAACTGAGACACGTGGAAGACATTATGCACCCCGTCCAAAGATGGCGGCAATGCCAATCTATAGGACACATCTCCCACACGATCTAGGATCTCGAATGGGCCAATATATCTCGGACTCAGCTTCCCACGTGTACCGAACCGGATCACTCCTCTGGTGGGTGATATCTTCAAGAACACATGATCACCGGTCTGGAACTCCAATGGCCTCCTTAGAGTGTCTGCCCAACTCTTCTGCCTACTCTGAGCAGCCCTGAGATGATCTCTGATAACCCTGACCTTCTCTGTCGTCTGTATCAGGATCTCTGGTCCCAAAAGACTCCTCTCACCGACTTCATCCCAACAAATCGGTGATCGGCACTTCCTTCCATACAATGCCTCAAAGGGTGCCATCTTAATACTTGCCTGATAGCTGTTGTTATATGAAAACTCAGCCAAGTGAAGATGGTCCTCCCATGATCCTCCAAAATCAATCATGCAAGCCCTCAACATATCTTCAAGGATCTGGATAGTCCTCTCAGATTGTCCGTCTGTCTGAGGATGATAAGAAGTACTGAATTTCAGACGAGTTCCCAGACTTGCTTGGAGACTCTCCCAGAAATGAGATCTGAATCTGGTGTCTCTATCTGATACTATACTAACTGGGACTCCATGCAGACGAACTATCTCCTTCATATACTTATCTGCCAGAACCTCTGTCGACTGACCTGCCCTGAATGGTATGAAGTGAGCTGACTTGGTGAGGCGATCAACGATTACCCACACCGCATTATTACCCTTGGGACTCCGAGGCAATGCCGTCACAAAATCCATGGTGATGTGCTCCCACTTCCATTCGGGTATCGGCAAAGGTTGAAGAAGTCCAGCTGATCTCTGATGCTCGATCTTTATCTGCTGGCAGACCAAACACTTGGCAACAAACTGGGCTATCTCTCTCTTCATGGCATTCCACCAAAAGTGCTTCTTCAGGTCCTGATACATCTTGTTCCCTCCTGGATGTATAGAATAAGCTGAACTGTGTGCTTCCTCCAAAATCTTCTGTCTGACTTCTCCCTGGGGAATACAAAGTCTATCTCCAAAACACAATGCACCATCTGGACGAATGCAAATATCAGTCCTCAATCCAGCCTCCACCTGAGCTCTGAATGTCTGTAATCTTGGATCCTCCTTCTGAGCTTCCTTGATCTCCTCTATCAAAGATGACTGGATCTGCAGAGTCATGAACTGCCCGGCCTTATCACCTCCTTGCACCAACATCAAATCCAATCTGATGAATTCCTGAATCAACTCCCTCTGCTGAGTAAGGTGGACTAGCGTTCTGTTCTCTGGCATCCTGCTCAGTGCATCAGGAACGGTATTGACTTTGCCTGGATGATACTGCGAGTCAATATCGTAGTCCGCCATAAGCTCCAACCACCTCCTCTGCCTCATATTTAACTCCTTCTGTGAGAAAATATACTTGAGGCTCTTGTGGTCTGTGTATATCAACACTTTGTCTCCCAGAAGGTAGTGTCTCCAGATCTTCAAAGCAAATACCACAGCCGCCAACTCCAAGTCATGAGTTGGGTAATTCCTCTCATGAGGCTTCAATTGCCTAGATGCATATGCTATAACATGATCATGTTGCATAAGCACACACCCCAGGCCTTTACCTGATGCATCACAGAAAATGACCATCCCTCCTCTTCCTGAAGGGGTCCTCAAGATTGGAGCTGATATAAGCCTCTGCTTCAACTGCTCAAAAGCTGCATCACATTCTTCAGTCCATAAGTATCTCTCCCTTTTCTGGTGAGCCTGGTCAACGGAGCTGCAACTCTAGAGAAATCCTGGACAAAGCGCCTGTAGTATCCGGCTAGTCCCAGAAAGCTCTTTATCTCAGTCACCGTCTTCGGAACTGGCCAATTCTGCACTGCCTGGACTTTACTAGGATCAACTGAAATTCCTTCTGCTGAAACTATGTGTCCAAGGAAAGCTATGCTGTCCAACCAGAATTCACACTTGCTCCTTTTGGCATGAAGCTGCTCCTGTTGAAGAGTCTGCAACACAATCCTCAAGTGCTCTGCATGCTCCTTATCATTCTTTGAATAGATCAGAATGTCATCTATAAATACAACTACAAACTGATCCAGGTAAGGAGAGAACACTCGGTTCATCAAGTCCATGAAGACTGCAGGGGCATTTGTGACTCCGAAAGGCATAACCAGAAACTCATAGTGGCCATATCGGGTCCTGAATGCCGTCTTCGGAACATCCTCCTTCTTCACCCTCAGCTGATGGTAACCCGACTGCAAATCTAACTTAGAAAATACACGGGCTCCATGAAGCTGATCAAATAAATCATCAATCCTGGGCAAGGGGTACTTGTTCTTGATGGTGACCTTGTTCAACTCCCTATAGTCAATGCAAAGTCTCTTACCACCATCCTTCTTATTCGCCAATAGCACTGGAGCTCCCCATGGTGAAGTGCTTGGTCGAATCAATCCCTTGTCTGAATACTCCTGCAGTTGCTTCTTCAAGATCTCCAACTCCGTCGGTGCCATCCTGTACGGAGCCTTAGATATAGGAGCTGTCCCTGGAATTGTATCAATGGAGAACGCCACTATCCTCTCCGGTGGAAGTCCTGAAATCTCAGCAAAGACTTCTGGAAATTCATCCCACACTGGCACTCCCTTCTGAACTTCCGAAGTGGTCATCTGAATCTTCTTCTTAGCAGGCTTCACCTCTCCACTAAACTGGAACTCCGGTTGCTGTGGGATCCTGAAATTGATCTTCCTTCCCTACAGTCAATCACTACATAGTACTGACTGAGCCAGGTCATGCCTAAGATCACATCGTACCCTTTGGTGTCTAGTACGAGCATATCTATGGCCAAGATCTTCCCACAAATTTCCACTGGACAGTCAGCACAAACTCTAGAAGACACAACTACCCCGTTCCCTGTACTTATCTCCCACTTGTGGTCTAAAGCCTTAACAGGTATGGAATGTAAAGCCACAAAGTGATCGGAGATATAACAGTGGGATGCACCTGAATCGAAGAGAGCGAGAACAGGTATTGAATGAACTCTGATGTTACCTGTAATCACCTCCTCTGAAGCCTCAGCCTCCTCTGCTGTCAGGTTGTAGGCCTGACCTCTACCACGCCCTGCTGCTGTTCTGGCTCCTCTCTGCACTGGGCGAGCAACATGTGGTGGAGGAAGGGGAAGAGCTCTCCTCATCACTGGTCCCTGCTGCCTCTGCCCAACTTGCCCTGGTAGTACCCTCTGTACATTCTGCCCTTGAGGTGCCGGCAAGGTTTGGGTAGCAAACCCCATCCTCCTGTGTGGACAGGTCTCTACGGCATGGTCTCGTGCTCCACACACCAAACACAATCCGTTTGCCCTCCGGCAATTTTGCTGGGAGTGTCCTGGCTTCTGGCAGAAATTGCAGATAAGACCTGGTCGAGCCATCTGGTAAGGGACTGCTCTGAATGGTTGCCTGGCCTGGACCTTCGCTGCTCTGGATGGTCCTCCTCTGCCCTCTGGCACAAACGGCCTCTTCGTGCCTGGTTCTCTTGCTTCTTCTGCAACCCACGCTCCACCTCTCGAGCGAGGGCAAGAACCTCTGCATAGGTCTTCAGCTGATGGGACATCATGAACATCTGAATCTCCATCTGTAAACCTTGCTGGAACCGGCTTGCCCTCTTCTCTTCATCTGTCACCATGTACGGGGCGAAGCGACTCAGCCTGAGGAATTCTGCTGCATACTCATCCACAGATCTATCCCCCTGTTGAAGCCTGATGAACTGCTCCTCCATGTCCTTCTGAGCAGTGGCGGGAAAGAACCTGCTGTAAAAGCTCTTGGAGAAAGTATCCCAGGAGATAGGCTTCTCCAGTCTGGCCTCTTCGGCCAACCACCAAGTCTGGGCTATGTCCTTCAGCTGAATCTTTGCAACCTCCACTTGGTTCTCCCTAGGTACCCGGGCGGCGTTCAGCAAATCAGTAGTGTCTGTCAACCACTGTTCAGCCTCCAATGGTCTCTCGACTCCCGTGAATACGGCCGGTTGCAGCCGCCGGAAGTCTGACACGTTCCCAGGCCTTTGCTCCTTCGGGGCTGCCAACTCCTGCCTGAGGAGCTCAGTCTGCTGCTGCTGGTTCTCCATCTGCTGTTGCTGGTTTCCCAGCATAGTCTGAATAATCCTCAGGATATCAGCACCCTCTCCTCCTACGGGTCCATTCGGTACTTGCCCGATGTTGTTACGACCCGAACGTCTCTCCATACCGAAAGGGATAAGATCTGGAATTGGAAACAAAGGAAAGGAGTTTAGGATGCGAAGGAATTGATCAACGAAGGAATCAAGAAGGACTTCATAACTTTGTACATTGTAGTTGGCATAAGCAAATCACTAGAATTTGCCACTTGGTTGTACTTTTAGGTTTGAGAGCCTAAGCTCTGATACCAACCTGTAACGCCCCGATTCCACGGATACGGGGACGTCACTGCAACGCATATACGTAGGTCAAAAGGTGCCCCCACGTATATACGCTAAGCATAAGTACAACAAGTATCAGAGTACAACACAGAGCGTGGTATAATCATATGCCAACTTACAAAATATAAATACAAAGTTATACAAGTTATGATAAGCAAAATCACTTTACAAGTGTCCTTTATCACAACCCAAGTCCAAAAGAACAATATACAACCAAAAATACAAAATGCTCACGTATGGATAGAGGTCCCGTGAACCAAAAAGCAAAGTCGGGCACGATGGGACTAGAACTGGTCAGCCTGCTCAGAAAGATAGGCCCGGTCCTCCGTGGAAGGCTCCACTTCGTTCTAAGCCTCAGAATCTGAATATGCAAATCCAAAGGGTCAAGACATAATACAACAAATAAAAGATAGCCAAGTGACAAGGATCATGAATAGAGATAATGAAATAGTACTAAGTAACAATGCATGACAAGAGATGTAAACTAAGAAAGATAAAGTCATATGCAATAAATCTACAATTAATGTCTTATTATTATTACTTGTCTTACTGTGATATCTAGCTATGTGACCCAGCGTCCCAGAGCACATAGATCCATATCCTAGTATGACAAGGTTGTTATTGGAAACAGCGGTTGTATCGACGAACTATGTTTACAGTGGGTCCCGTGCATACCCGGGACCACGGCCCAGGATTGTTCCGTTGCTTGAAGACGGAACCTGCCGCAAGGCTAAACAGGAGGGACTTATGTATGCCCTTGTCATGACAGTAAACAGGAATAGGGAGCAAGCACTCCCCTCGGTCCCCTGGTGTACCACAGGTAAGACCGGAATTATAATTGTACAATATACCTAAAACCACTGTAAACACGAACACATATCGATATTCCGCATATTTCCCCCTGACCCAATGTAAGTTGGTGTATTTTGTATAAAAGTCGGGTATATCATGCTTGGTGTTTTAGTGATAGCATGAAGAGGTGGTGATGCTTCGTATTTAACAAGTTATGGAATAGCAATATGTAACAACAAGTCATGAAGCATAATAAAGTAAGATCTATCAGGTAACAAGTCATGCAATACAGGTATGAAGCATAAACAAGACTAAAACAGCATACATGTATCAGGGAAAAATCAAAAATCAAAAGGAAAGGAGTCTGAAAATCTGTCCCAGGATTTGACCTAACGGTCGACCTCCGGTCGACTGCCGGTCGACTGGGGTTGACAAAGGCGGTCGAGTGCCGGTCGACTGCCGATCGACCGTACAAAGTGCGTGAGCTCCAGGTTTGACCGGTCGACTGCCGGTCGACTGGTCCACAACTAGCGGTCGAGTGACGGTCGACTTCCGGTCGACCGCCAGCTCAAAGCTGTGCACGCTGTGCACATCGGTAGAGTGACCGGTCGACTGCCGGTCGACCGATCCTCTGAAATAGGCTGCTGCTAGGTCAGAAAATCCAGATTTTGTGTGGGTTGATTCTAACAGTTTAAAGGTAGGATTTTTATGCTATTAGGGGACCTGATCTATCATCACAAGTACACTAGAACAGAGAATAGCCATGGTGATTAATATGTCCACATGGGTATGTTGGATTTGAGTGTTAATGACCTAAAAATAGGATTTTTATGTTATAATTGTACAAGGATCTCTACCCTAAGCCTATGGAATATTAGCTAGGTCTTGGTGAGTAAGATACTCACAAGGATGGGTTAAATCTGAAGCTTGATCCAAGGGAAGAGGTGTTGGCTTCAATCCACCACTTGATGTTGAAGCTAGGGTTGAAGAACTTGTTCTTGGAGTTGCCTATGGAGTGATGGTTGAAGTTGAGCTCCCTTGATGAAGCCCTAGTTGAATCCTTAGAGACCTTGAGGTGAAGGTGAAGAGGTTGGGTGTTCTCTTGGAGCTAGGGTTTGTTGAAGAGGAAGAAGGAGAGTTTGGGAGAATTCTTCTCTTGGTGAAGAAATGAGAAAAGGGTGATTTGCAAATGTATAGGAATTTATATGTAGGGATCTTTTGTAAAGGGAGTGGGATTAAAGTGGATGTGAGGGGTTTCCTTGCAAAAATGTGGGGGTGAGGTGTCCCTCCCATTGCCACTTGGCCGGCCATGGGAAGGAGAGAGAGTTAGTGGGGTTAGGTGAAGTGGTGAGTGGGAAATGAGGTGGAAATGAAGTGGAAAAGTAATTTTGCAATTTTTGAAAAAATGCCCGAAATTCAAGTATCTCGGAATGGTCTGAAATTTTTACCAAAATCAAGAAAAATATTGAAGACCAATGGTGAAATTCGTTTGAAGAAATACTGTGTAGATTTTTAATTAAAAATCCCGGAATCAGTTATTTACCGACTCCGAAAGAATTTTCATAAATTTATAAAAATCTCAGAAAAAGAGTATAAGTAGGAAATATGATTCTAAGCAATAAAGTCTAAAGAACTTCCTAGAAATTCCTAACAGTTTGGAAGATAGAAATTCGGGAATCGGTCAGCGGTACTGGCCGACACCGGTTTTTGAAGAAATCCATTTTAATTCCAGAAAATTCCAGAAAATCACATAAAATCTAAAATAGTGGAAAACGATATTTGAAATTAAAATCGGTCAAATACGGAAGGTAAATCGAAAAATACGGTCGAAAGACTGAATACGTAGCTAGGTACGTATTCCGGGAGAGGGGTATTACATTGGTATTTCTATCATGTATATCTTTTAAACCATAACCATGTTTAGAGCTTAATGTCAAAAACATAGATATATCATTATGATTGTGTAGTGGATCATATCCATACACACTATGCTTTAGAATGAACTCAAATATCTTATTTTGTATTTGATAAAGATTTGGAAAAACTAATTTTGGAAAAACATGTTCTGGAAAAACAGTTTTTATTTTTGAGCCAATATTTTCAAGTTACAAAAATAGTTCAAATCTATTATAACATGCCTTGATTTTGTGCAAACATGTTTGTATATCATTGTATAACATTGAAACTATTTTTGTAGATTTATTTGAGGATTTATGGGATTTATATTAAGTTAATAGACTACCTTAAAAATCCCAGTTTTTCAGACCAGGAATTGGCTGACAGACCAAATCGGTCGACCGGGCGGTTGACCGCAGCTAGGTCGGGTCGACCGTCCAGTCGACCGGACGTGCACAGCCTTGTGCACGTTGTCAGCACAGTGGTCCGGTCGACCGTACGATCGACCGCTGCAGAGAGTTCTGCTCTCTGGATTTCTGGGTCGACCGGAGGCTCCAACGGTCGAATTTTCGACCGTTGGTGGTCGACCGCCGGTCGACCGGTAGCTCTGACAGACCCCAACGGTCATATTTTTCTGACCTCTATAAAAAGGGGTTTTGTCATTGTTTGAAGCCAACATTTTGAGGACTTCTTGAGCCAGTTTTTCTAAGTCATTTCAGAAGTTTTCTCCACAAAATAGAGAGCAAATACTTCCCATCTAAAAGGGAGTTTTTATTAAGAGAGTGTAAAAAGTGATTCTTTGAGTTTTTCACCATAGTTCTTTTCCTTGCTTTCTCACACCACACTTGAGCTATCCATTGCTATATTATCCTATAGGTGTGTTGTAGTGAGAGTTTCTTTAGGTGATCAAGTGTTGTGATCACCAAGATATTTTCTTTGTTCTTTGAGGAGACGGGCAAGTGTGCTCGTTGGTGGTTAGAGTTCGGTTGTGAACTCTTGGTGGTTTGAGGTGCGGCCTCGGCGAGCTGAGGAGCTTGCGTGTGTACGGGACTTGGGAGTCCGAGGGCTTGTAGGTGTTGCGGCACCAAGGAGAGATCCGTTGGGATCGTGCATAGTGGAAATCCTTCGTGTGTCGAAGGCGGGGATGTAGAGCAAGTGTGCTCGAACCTCGAAACAAACCCTTTGTGTTTGCGATTGCTTACTCTATCTCTCTCTCTCTCTTTGTCTCTTTTATATCTTGCATTCAATAATTGTCTTTATCATTTACATGCTTGATATACTCCCTTGTGCTCATAATTGCTATACTTGCTTGGGATTGTTGTTAACACTTGTATTCAACCAAGAGAGCCAACGCGGCACCTCAACCCATTCAAGGGGAATCTAGAGGAGCTTGTCCAGAGCCTCGCAAGGGGAATTCGGCAACGCTCTTGTGTTATACATAAGTGTTTAAAATAAAAGAAGTTTTATTTGGTCATCTTAGTTTTAATTCCGCATCATTTGTTCATAAGTGACCATTAGATTAGCCATCACATATTCAACCCCCTCTAGGTGATATTTCATATTTTTCATGTCTAAAACAAAAACCAATGACTCATATATATAGGCAATGAATAAATATCATTTATAAATTCTACCAGGTCATTTGGGTTGTTTTAGACACTTGAAAACTAAAAATACTCGCTGGAATCCACTAAAAACAAAACAGATTCAAAAACTAGTCGTTATGGCCATCTGGCAGCCTGTCAGTCGACCGACAGGTCATCCAGAAAAGAGTCATTGGCTCCAGTCGACCGGGCGGTCGACCGCTCGACAGTTCAAATTGGAAACTTAAATTGTCGGTCGACCGACCCTAACCGAGAGTTCGGGTCTCTCAGTCAGTCGATCGATCGGTCGACCGCAAGGGTTAGCGGTTGACCGGTGGTCGACCGACAACGTGCACAAGCATGCACGCCCCTTGGCCAAAGGCCCGATCGACCGGTGGTCGACCATTTTGGCCTGAATTGGTCACCGGTCGATCGTCCAGTCGTTCGTTTTGGCCTGAAACAGTTTTACGTATAGATTTTGAATTTCAACAATTTTCAAAATATCTTGTATTAGTTTAAGGGTAATGTAGCAATGTATAAGTAATGAAATACATATTATAAACTTGTTATAAAATTTTGAAAAAATTATGAGACATGTATCAAAGCCAAACATGCAAAATACGGATACTACCAAAACTTGTATTTTTTGAAATCGTGTATTTGTGTGTGTAACTTATTGAGCATTACTACTATATTCAATACTTTAACAAACTAATATCTTACAAGGCTCTAGGTGACTATAAGCTTTTCAATCGTGCTTCTCTATTAGCGACGTTGAGTGCTTTGAACTTTGATCCCGTATTTGAGTCTTCTTGAGTCTCTAACACCTTCCTTTAGAGGAAGAAAATTCCTTGAATCCTTAAAACCCTGAGATAAACTTAAACACTTAAATTTGATTAGTACAAATAATCACATATGTTTTGTTATCATCAAAATCATAAAATCGGTTGATTGTAATCTTGGGCCAACATATCTCGCCTTTGCAGGGTTTCCGCACAGGACACTTGAAGGCTACAGGAAAGAGGATGTCACCAGTAAGGTCTCAGATCCTCTCTTCACCAATCTTGTTCAGTGACAGCAACAAAGAACCCATATTCATTGAATGACTTTCTGATAGTAACATCTTCCATTAAGCGACGGATTGTGGCCTTGTGCAGGGAGAGGCCTTTCGTGTCCAGTTGGTCAGGTGGAATCAGAATGTCCAACTGCATTTCGACCTAGAGAATGCCATTGTTCCCAAAAGAGAGCGGAAGTAGATCTACTATTCTGGATATAGAGCAACGAGTCGCCTATTTTTGAAGTGAAGACTGAATTGTATGAGAGATAATCTTGATGTAACACCCTTATATCTTCTTTATGATTCTCATTAATCAATAAAATTTGCTTTTTGATCAATGACTTGTCTGGTGTCCTTTTTTCTTCTTTCTCTTTGTTCTTAAGTTTTCTACATGAGAAACTGTAACATGTTTACTTTTAAGTTTTCTACATGAGAAAAACTCTAACATGTAAATTCTTAAGAAAAGGTGAAATTTCCCAAGTAATTCTCGAAGGAATTAAAACCAAAACCAAGAATAATCTTGAATATGATAAAATTAGTCTGGGAGATGGAATCCATTGGGAATAAAAGAAGGGTAGGTCTAATAGTCCGTCTATTCAGAGGTGACCGACTGGATGTGACAGGTTAGGAATTATCAGACCCAAAAATTTGTCATTCAGAGGTGATGGACTGGAAGTAACGATAAAGAAAAGTGAGATTGGATATTCGTCGGTTCAGAGGTGATGGACTGGACATAACCGTTGAGAATTACCAAACTCGGAGCATTTGTTGTTCAAAGGTGATGAACTGGACATGATAACAAAAGGAAGTCCACAAGAGACTGGAACATGAAATCCGGACATCGATCAGTTCAGAGGTGATGGATTGGACATGACCGATTGAGAAACACTCGAATTCAGAACTTTACCATTCTGAGGTGATAAACTGGACATGACGGCAAAAAGAAAGATGAGAGTTGGCTATCGGTTGGTTCAAAGGTGATGAACTGGACATGACCGATTGAGAAACCACCAAACTCAGAATATTTGTCGTTCAGAGGTGGTGAACTAGACATAACGACAAAAGGAAGGTAAATTCAGTTTTAGGAACCCGTCTATTTAGAGGTGAGAAATTGGACGTGATAGACTAAGACACACTAAATTCTAAATCTACTGCCAGAGGTAATCGTATCAACTTAGCAGCTAGCCTACTGGGGACTGCAAGGGTGAATTGGATCTGGGCACCCATCGGTTAAAAAGTGATAAATTGGACATAACCAACTTAGAGACACCAGACTTGCAATTCACTGTTCAGAGGTAGTCGTATCAACTTGCCAGCAAGAACTCCTGGTCCTAATGAGATGGCGAACTGGACATTACAGTCTAAGTACCATAAAAAGGGAAGAGATCTGGTTATGCGTCGGTTCAGAGGTGATAAACTGGACATAACTGATTAAGAGACATCAGACTCAGAGTCCTGCCGTTCAGATGTGGTGAACTGAACATAATAGCAAAAGAGTAATCCCTACTAGACTAGAAGTAAGACTTGGCTATCTGTCGGTTCAGAGATAGCATTGAACATAACCGATTGAGAAGGCACCAAGCTCAGAGTCTTATCGTTCAGTGGTGATTGACTGGACATAACATCAAGAAAGTTATTTCATTGGGGAATGTGATTTGATATTCCGTAGGGAATTTAACACTTCCTTAGAGGAGTTTTGGAAGAAATTGTCAAGGATATAATGTTAACTTGACAACCAAGAGTGCACTGGGGACTAAAAAGACTCCGAAAGAAATCTATTAAAACTCACTGGGGAGTTAAAAGGAATCACATGCTTTTAAAGAATTGTTGGAGATAATCATTAACGTGACAATTAAGCTGGGGATGATAGGAGGTAAATTCCTACTGAAGAAAGAGAAGAGAGTTTGGCCCGAAGTGATCGTGACAAATTTTTCGCTTGGCGATTTATAAAAGTAACTTGTCAAAGTTTGATGTTAACTTAACAAGGGTTATTGCGCTATTAATGTAACAACAATTTGAGTGGGTCCGCCATTCTATGGAGGAGAATGATAGGTAGAGTTCCAATCCACTGGGGATATTAGCAGGATCTTACCAGGGATATTCAAAGATTTTACTGTTAGAGGTTTAATGTTAACATGACAGGCCTTATCATTCTAAGGACAGAAATTGGCAAGAGACTTTGGTGGAATTAACCGTTCTCTGTAAAATGTAAGAATATTATTAGAGAATTCTGCCGGAGAATAGGAGACAGTGCTCCTAAAACTTGTTTTAGGGATCAAAGCAATCTGGCTGGAGAATAGGAGAATAATACTCCTAAAATGAAGGGAAAGTCAGGGGTAAAAATTCAACATGACTTATTTGCTTTGTGGATCTACCATTTCATGGAAGAGAATTGGTAGAGAATTCTGGATGAATCAAATGGGATCAGGTCCCTTAAGATTTTTAGCAAACCCTCAGCTATCAACAGATTTGGTTTACCTTTACCAACTACCATTTTGGGTTGGGCTAGCCATGGTATTTCCCTCAGCATGATGAGTTATCGAGGATTTTATATTGGGCTTAGAAGCCAATATTTTCCTCTACCCTTATTCACCGAAGGCTTCGGATCGTGCCATTTGAAGTGGATCTTTCTGTGTTTCACTAGTGACTTCTATAATCTCGCTGGGATTAAAGAGTTAAACTTCATGGGGAATTTATCGAGTAGGTCAAAATTCCTGATGAAGTGTCACTTTAATCAGGATCCTTGTTCTCAGCCGGTTGTTAAGTCAAGATATGGAACACAAGCTCTGCAGGGAACTTATCGATTAAATCAAAATTTCTTGTAAAGCTTCACTTTATGTTTATCATGGCCAAGACTTAGGCTTGCAGCTAATCACTAAATCTAGGTATGAATGTGGAAACAGTAGAAAGGTTCCGCTGAGATGTGTCACGAACCTTCTTCAATGAACTCAGCTCGATCGAAGTCGTCGTGAGATCGAATCGTCGTCGAATGACAGAGGCGGAGGGATGATTGGAGACATACCACTATTACATATTGAATAGTCGCCATTTTTTGTATTAAAATAGGAATGACCAGGAAGAAGAGTGCCTAAAATCGTCGTTTAAGCATGCTCGACTTCAAAATAAGAAGAGTGACAAGATAATAACCGGAAATTTTGCCTTTTCTTCTCTTTGATATTAACATACTATATCATAACAGCTTGATGTTAACCAAAATCCCAGGAGGATCGAAGATGAAATTGATTCCGCTCGGGGACAAGAATTTCTTGTAGAAGAAACAGTCAGACAAGTCTGTCTTAATCACCAGAGGTTTAATGTTAACATGGTCATGTACAGTACTTTCTTGACCACAGGTATAGTGTTAACGTGATCAAGGGTAGTACTTCTTTAAGAATTGTCATTAATCAGCATCATGAGCGTATCGCCATATGGATTTGCCAGGCGGTATGCTCTGTTCAAGTAGATGTCTCTACCATGAAGGGTCCTTCCCACTTAGGTTGGAATTTACCCTTGGTCTTATGTGTTATGACCATAGGTCGTTTGACAGCCAAAACTAAATGTCCTTTCTAAAAGACTCTCTCCTTGACCTTGGTACAACTCAATGCGCTGTTGAGCTTGTAACCACTTCTTGTCTAGTGCCTTTAGCTCTTGAAGACGTAAATGATCACTATCTCCTTCTGTCATCTTGGTTACCAGAGCAACACAAAGTGATGGCATATGTATCTCTAGAGATATGACTGCTTCACACCCGTAAACTAGAGGAAAGGCGTATTGCCTGTGGGAATTCGGACTGTAGCTCGGTAGGCCCAAAGATTCACTGAGCTTCTCATTCCAGTCTCGCTTGCTCGCAAAGATGAAATTTTTGAGAAGCTTGATGATCGTCCTATTGAACGCTTCTGCTAACCTGTTGGCGGCGGAGTTGTAAGCAGTTGAAGCCATATTCTGTCACAAAATTGATAGAATGTTTGGCTTGCAAATTGGGAACCATTGTCGTGGATGATCCGTCTGGAAACACCAAATCGATGATGACATGGTGTTTGATGATGTTGACCACATTGGTGGTTTTAACTTCAGCGAACGGTGTAGCTTCCGCCCATTTTGAGAAGTAATCGGTTATCACAAGGATGAACCGATGACCTTTTGCCGACAGAGGACTGAAGGGTCCTACTACGTCAATTCCCCATGCTTCGAACGACCATGAAGTGACTGTGGGGTGGAGTAGTTCCGGGAGTTGGTGTATGAAATTCGTATGGGTTTGACAGGCTTTACACCTTACATATTCAACTGCGTCGGCGATCATAGTTGGCCAATAATAGCCGGTGTAGTCAGTCCTTGAGCTTTGGACCTGGTTGGTGAACTCCACATATGCCATTGTGAACCTCTTTAAGTATTTATCGTGCTTCTGAATTGGATAGACAACGAAAAAGTATACTGTCATAAGAACGGCGATACAACATCTTTACCACTGCATCATAGTAGAACCGAGTAGATCTTTATCGAACAGAAGCCTCTTTCTTTGGATCATCAAGCAGTATGCCATGCAAAGCGTAATTAATGATTGGGAATTGCCAGTCATCAAAGCAGTATGCCATACAAACTTTCAAAGATGAACTCATCCGGAATGTCTGTGTGCAGTTTGAAAGTTTCCGAAACTGGATGGGCTGTCGGAAAATTTGCGAGAGCTTGTCCTTTGATCACCTTTTAGGGGATAAAAGTCATGTCGTATTGGGACAACGAAATGACCCAATTAGCTAGTTTAGAATTTAAGGACTTTGATTTCGTCATGAGAATGCGCAGGGGATTAACTCTTGAAATGACATGTATGTTTTGGCCAACCAAATAATAACGTGTCCTCTAGACAGCGAATATAAGGGCAAGACATTCCTTCTCGACAGGGTTGCACCGAGATTCAGCCCCGATCAGGATTCTACTCAAGTAGTAGATAGTCTATTCGCAGCCTTTGTCATTCTTCTGTGCTAGAAGATCGACCAAAGAGTGATCCATAGCTTATACATAGAGCAGGAATGGTTTTCCCGAAACGGGAGCTACAAGGAATGGAGGCTTGATGAGATATTCTTTGAAATCTTCGAAAACCTTTTGGCAAGCTTCATCCCATATGAAGGAGACGCCTTTTTTCATTAACTGTGTAAACGGTTGGCAACTATCCAAAAGATTTGTGATGAATCTTCGGATATAGGCAAGTCTGCCTTGTAGCCTCAACTTTGTCGGGGTCAAGGTGAATTCATTTGGTTGTGATTATAAATCCAAGGAACTTGCCACTCGACACTCCCAAGAATGATTTGGTCGGGTTCATCTTCAGTTGGTGAGCCCACATAATGTTGAACATTATTCTCAGGTCATCAAGATGGTTGATTTTTGCTGCGACTCTTGACTACGATATCGTCCACATAGCATTTCACTATTTTCCGTAGATGATCACGAAAAATTATTCTCATGGCGCGTTGATAAGTTACACCCGCATTTTTCAATCCGAACGGCATTATTGAATAACAGTATACCCCTAATGGTGTTCTGAATGATTTATACTTCTCATCATCCAGGTGCATCTTAATTTGATTGTACCCTGAAAAGCCATCCATGAAGGACATCCTTTCAAAGCAACATGTATTGTCAATCATGACATCAGTGATGGGCAACAGAAATTCGTCCATAGGACATGCTGCGTTGAGATCACGGAAGTCAATGCAGACTTTGATCTTTTCATTTTTCTTAAGCACAGGGACAATGTTAGCAACCCAGTCTGGGTGCTGCTCCTCTCGAATGAAGCCGCATTCGATGAGTTTATGAACTTCGATTTTGATTGCTTTCATGATGTCAGTCAAAATCGTCGTTACTGTTGGTTAACCGATTTAGCATCCGGTTTGATGTAAAGATGATGCATAACTACTTGAGAATCGAGGCCATGCATTTCTTTATAGCTCCAAGCAAAAACATCAATATACTCCCGTATGAGGGATATAAGGTCCTGCTTCTCTATTGGCGATAGGCTTTCGCTTATAGAGATGAGCTTTTGGTGTACTTGATCACCCACGTCGACTTCGATCACCTTATTTTCTGTAGGAGGTTCGCTGTGTTCGAAGTACTTCTCCATTGAAGATCAAGTTGTTGAGCCCACGGATCAGCATCGAAGGGCTTAATGTCTTCCTCTTGCTTTTCCTGACTAATGGATGTCATATTGGCAAATAGCTTCTTGAAAACTACCCCCACCCTACAATCAGAGTCCCAACTAAATGAATCTGAAGAATGCGATGGTAGCAATCCGTCAGACTCTGTTCTGACTGAGGGGATGGGGTAATATATCCTAACCCCGTGCATATGCAGTCATAATAGTTGGGAGGTTTTCCTTCAGGTACGAAAGGCTGCAAAGGTATGCGCCACCCCTTATCGAAATTCAGACCATCTCCGCGATTTAAACTGTACCACATTCTTTTCATCATGTGGTGTGCTGACCGTGCGTAATGAAAGAATTGTGGGGGTTTCAAGTCATCGTCTGATTCACTAGATATCAGTGCTTACGCCCGGCCTCTGCCATACAATTGGTGATTGGTCCATTTTAGAAGGAGGGACAATGAAGACAGGCCCCTTATTATCCTCTATATGCATGCATGTCATTTTCGAGATGGGTGAAGGCATGTGCAAGAAACTAATATTGACAGATTTAAATACATTCTCAAGACACAAAGAATAATCAGAAGCAACAATTTCATTAAGAACCCGCTCGCCCTCATTTTCTGCGAGATTATTACAATCAAAATCATCTAAATACGCTAAAATTGGTTCTATATTAAAGGTAGTATGTGCATCTTCTGCTGATTCTAAGTGCGCCTTGTTACCACTGTCGATGTTATCAGGCAACGATTGTTCCACTAGGTCATTATTCTCCTGGTAGAGCAAGAAATCAGTGAAGTAGTTCTCCACTCCTTTGGGCGGTTGCACTTAAGCGAATATCGTTCGGACAACACATCATTTTCCACATATTTGAAGAACTGGTGTAACGTGGAGGGGACGATCCAGTTGTCATGGATCCACGATCGTCCAAGAAAGAGATTATAAGACATGTCAGTGTCGATGACGTAGCACGTCACTTCTAATTTCAAGTCTCCAATTTGATCGGAGACGAATCTTACCCAGAGGGTGACTACTCCAGGCATTGAAGTCATAAATGGTTGTAGTGGTAGTGGATAGCCTATTGAGTGGGATACCCAGGAGTAGAGAAGCCTCTTCAGGATGATGCTGAGAGCAGACCCCGGATCGACTTGAATCCTCGAGATACATGTAGAACCAATATACCTAGTGTAGTATAGAGGCCCGTCATGCTTATTATCTTTGAGAAGCATGTCCTCAGAAGTAAAGATGATGGATGATACCTGTCATTGCACCAAATGTCATTTGGGACATGAAATCCCATCGTCATCAATAGGGATTACCGGTACTTGTATTAGAAAGGTTTCTGAGTCAGCAAGTGCATCCCTAAGCTCCTCTCTTATCTCCTTTTGAGAGGCAAAGTAGCTCATACAGAGTAATACGAGCTGGGATATTGACGAGCTGCGCCAATATGTCGAAGCGAAAAGAAACATTGAGCCTCTTTGAAGGATCCTTCTTAAATGATTTGTCAAATCGGACCTACTTTTGCTTCCCTTTGTCCAGTGGCGGGGATGGCGCCGACACCTGGACTGGTGCAATTGTTCCCGACGTCGTTGGCTGTAGTATCTCGTCAGGGATCTGGTCGTACTGTCGCAGGTACGTCTTTCCAGACCGGGTGCCTACTGTCTATGAGGTAGCGGGCTGCGTCGCTTAGGTATGCTTCTCCTCTTCCGGGTCACTGAGAGAAGCTACAGTCACAGCGTCATCATCTGTTGCAAGGGAGACGGTATTACACGACTTGCCTATGAGCTTGGGCTTGCTGGACTCCCCTTGCTCATCTTCAACGATGTCTAGATGGACCCACATGATCTCTCTAAATTTTGTCTTTAGTGTACGAGGCCTTAGCTTTCTGCTTTCCCCGCTATTGGGTTGATAATGTCCACTCTGGCTTTAGGGACTGGGGTCAATCCATCTTGAACTGTCATCTTCGGGAAGGTCCCAAAATTGAAAGTCACCATATTCGTAATGACTTCTTTGCTTTGACTTGAGAGTCAAAACTCTAGCATCCACTAATGCTTGGATCTTGTCCTTGAGGACAAAGCATCTGCTGGTGGGATGATGCGCCATTCTGTAAAAGAGGCAGTAGTTAGGATCGTTTGTACGTCCCACTTTATTAGGTCGCCGAACTTCGAGTAACTTGAGCTTATTACCCTTGTGAAGCAAGTGAAAGATTGTCACCACCTGCTCGTCTTTAAAAGAGTACACCTTTGGTGGAAATTGAACTCCTGATTGCCATTGGTTTCGCTCTTCTGATTTGATTGAGCTGCCCCTGTAGCTCAACAGCCATGGTTTCCTTCCCCTTTGGTTGGAAAGATTGGGCTACATCACGCCCCTCGGTGTTGAGCCCCCATTTGTTCTTGGACACTGAGGGTTCAAACCTCTTAGCTGATTTCTCGGCTATCTCAGCTTGCTCGATAAGCTATTTTCATGAATAGACATTGACAGCTCCCATACGAATTTTCACTCTGTCTAGAAATTATGTCTACATGTCTGAAGTAGCATGGACAATGGCATACCAGTGGGACACATAATAGAAAGGTTACGGAACCTCTCAGTAAATTCCCGCACAGATTCTCCTATTTTTTGGACCGTCGAGAGGAGCTTGTCCATAGTAACCTCGGTATTATCCTCGTAGAATTGAAAGAGAAACTGGGTTTTCAGGTCAACCCAAGAATTGATGGGTCACTGGGCAGGCTCCTGAACCAATCAAAGGCTACCCCCTTAAGGGTACAGATGAATAGTCTAGACATGATGGCATTGTTATCTATTACATTACCGGGTTGAGAGCGGGACTATTAGATATGTTGGTTGGGTGAGATCTTGCTATCGTACGTGTGCAATGTAAGATGGCTTGAACTTTGGTGGGTACGGCATTGAGTCCCATTCCAGCGGGTAGGGATGAGTCATCCCTACTTTCTTCAGTTCGTCCCTCTGGGCAAAGGATGTAATCTGAGCTTGAATGCCTTAATTACCTCGACATCGATTGAGGAGTTTTCCTTCAACTTCTCATTTTTAGGATACTCATCGTTGTTGTACACCTCTTCATCGTGATTGCTATTGGTGTCTAGGGTGTAAACGGACAGGGTTCGGGTCGGATCCATGCCATTATCCGAACCCGAACATAATAAGAAACTAGGATTCGGATTCGGGTTCAGGTTCGAGTTGAAACCTCTTATTTCTTATCGGGTTTGAGTCGGATTCGGATTTTAAATAGTTATATTCAACTTTCAATTAAAGTTATTTTTTAAAGTGGATTTCAATTTATTAGATGTAAATTGAAAACCTACATATTTTATTTTAAAATAATATCATCAAGTTCTCATTTATATAATTTTATTAATTTAAATATAGTGAAATGTATGATAGTGAATTTTATTTTATAACATTTATTCTCTTTTTGGGTTTGTTATCGGGTTTCGGGTTTGAAAGTGTCATGCACGAACCCGACCCAATAAGAATTCGAGTCTAACTTTTTAGATCCAAACCCATTAAATATGTAAACGGTCGGATCGGGTTTTCGGGTAACATTTATAGCCCTACTGGTGTCCTTGATGTTCCGGTTAACCAAGAGCTGACCTAGCATCTGCTGGATATTTTTCAAGGCTTCTTGCTGAGCCCTGGAAGTCTGCTCTTGTGCCTCCATTCGCCGACAAAGATCCTCATCGTGGTTGCTGTCGGCTATGTTGACCGACATTCCTCCCGTTTGCTCGGAGCTGACGGTAGCAGAGGAAGCGTATCCACTGGCTTCTCCTTCATCACTGACCATTGAAAAAGGCTTCTCAACGGTTCTGGTGACATTGCTCTTATGGAAGAAGAGGGTTGTCCATAGTTGTAAGGTATCGCTACCCTAGAGTGGGTGCCTCGAAAGGCACCTTCGGCTTCAATCAGAACCTGACTTAAGCCAGGGCTATAGTCAGGGTCTGGAGAACTAACGGAGGGTGCGTGAACCCCATGTCTTCCTCTTCAAGATCATGTCGGATCCCTTCTTCTACTTGTCATGTTGACAGACAATGTAACTAGGTGAGATTTCTTGGCTTTCCTCTTCCTCCTAGATTTGGACTCTTTAGAGGTCGGGGCTGACAAACAGTCGAATACTGATGGTTTGTTTGGAAGAGGCGTTGTGGGAATTGGCCCCAAATAAAAATCAGCAGAATGCACAGTCACCAGTTGACACCTCGCTCATCCACACTGAGCGGTGAGATGTAAACTTGTTCTTCAGAGTTAGACTTCTGCTTATGGCTCAAAAATTCCCGCAAGTCTGTGTTGGTTAGACCCAACAATCCAACACCGAGACTCGTGCAGGCTGGAGGTTAGACCTGATGGGCTGAAAAGTCTTAGATTTAGCCCTGAACTTAGCATTATGGACTTGTTTTCTGGCTGAAGTCATAACTTCACCGCGAGGCGAAGCTATCTGAGCACTTAGTGCTTTAGCACTGTTGTACAGTGATTTTACTTTAAGCGAAGTAGTTTCGCTATTAGCACCAGACGGTGCTTCAGCTCTAACTTCGCAACTCAGAGCTTTCTCAGCAGAAAGCGAAGATATTGCAGCTTCGCTAATAGCACTTAGGAGTGCTTTGCCCTTAGCTTCGCGGGAGAAGCGAAGTTGGGCCTTGTGAGGGGTTGGAGTGGTCTTGCAGTCAGAGACTACTCGAGCTTCTCTCGAAGCTGAAGTAGAGGACCCATTAGTCTTGCACAAGGCTGAATTGGATTTTTCAATCTAGAGAGCCTTTGATGAGGCTGAATTAGGCCTGTAAGTGCTAGAGCGAAGCTAATTCAGTCTCTTTTGAGGCTGAATTAGGCCAGCAGACGGCCTTCTCTGTCCCATCAGTGACTTGCCTCCGAGCTATGGTTAGAGGAGACCTAACCATGGAAATCTTCCTGTGCTTGCGTGCACTGGTAGGGTTTGAACCACCCTCCGAGAGAAGTTGCTCAAACTTCTCTTGGTCAAATTGAATGACTAAGGTTTCAGCAGTAGACCCGAGGGTCTCATCATCGCATTGTGGTGTTGTCTTCTTATTGTTGAAGAATGCTTTTCTCAGTGAAGCTGCCATCTTGTTTTTTATTGATTTGTAATGTGGGAAAACTTACAAAATTCGAGGATAATTACAAGTAATTAAAAGAAAAATTAGAAGAACTCCTCACAAAGTTTCTGGGGACGTATGCCAGTGGAAGTCTGGTCAGCGCGCGGTCACTTTGTTCCGTTGACAATGCGAGTGGTAAAGTTTTCGAGTGTTCTGTTTAAGGATTTCCTTCTCTCCTGATTCCGGAAATCCTTTGAGAAGGAAGATCGTGAGGGTATTAGCACCCTAAAAGAGAGAAGCAAGGTTCTCTCAAGAAGCTCGGAAGCTAGAGATTGATCTCTTCAGAAATTTTCCAGTCAGCCAGCCCTTTGATGGGAAAAAATCCAACCTTTCTGATTTTCGGCCTGCCGCCCCTCTAGTCTATCTAGCAATGGGCTATTTATAGGCTTTATGGGGTGTAACAACCCCTCTCTAAAAATTAGCAGATTGATTTGGTCAACCTAACCTAGCTTCACTTCTGAAGCCAGAATAGCTTCGCTGCGAAGCTAATTGTAGTTGGAGCGAAGCTGGGGACCCCTGCGCGGAGTTAGTTAGCCAACTGGTTTCGTGTTTTGTGTGCCAATCCCTTGATTCTCTCCACTAATCGGAAGATTTGCCTTGATCCTCTCCAATTGATTGAGGAGTGATTGGGTCAAGGCAAACAACTGCCAAATATGTGATAATGATCACATTAATCTCGTGCTGAAATTTAAATGGTCAAAAAGGATCATATAAGCTCGCAGCGGAGCTAGCTCACAACAGAGCTAAAGAGCTTCAAGCGAAGTTGAGCTCATAGCGGAGCCATTGAGCTTGCTGCGGAGCCGGTCTCACAGCGGAGCTACTAAGCTTGCAATGAAACTTAGAAATAAGCTCTCAGCGAAACTAAAAGATAGCTTTCAACTGAGCTATAAAGAGCTTCATGCGAAATTAGAAAATATAGCTTACCGTGAAGCTAGGTGTTAACTTTCCTGTGTTTTCTTCAAAAGACAACAATTAGTTCACTGTCTATTTCACTAGATCAGTGGAGTCCAAATCACCGTCTTGTCCATCAGGGATGGACAGGTCTTCGGCCTATCTGAGTTGTCTTTTTAAAATGTCGACAAGTTTAGATATCGTTCGGACCGGTTGAAGCGTTGTCTGGGAGTTTGTCTTTTCGAAGTGTCAACATTTACGACTTATGACCAAACAAACACCGTAAGTCGTAAATCGGAGTTTTATGGTGAAACAACACGCCCGATACCCATTAGAGTTCAAATTAGAAATTTCTTTCTCAATGACATCAAATATATTTATATCGAGTATTTCTATAAAGTCTTTGTTTCCCTTTTTGTGCATTGCTCGTGCCCGCGAACTAGTAATATATTAATCAAACAGTAATGCTCACTTAGAAAGGAAACTTTAGCTATGGAATAATGGAAGTCAATTTTAATGATGTGATCAATTCTCAATAATTTTGAACCTTAAGTGTTGATCTAGTCACTGAGCACAATTCTAATGCTCGAAATTTCACAATAAAGAACAATAGACCACAAAATGGGGAGCAAGAAATATTGCACTGATGGGGAAAGGCACTCATTTAGCTCACTACCTTTTCCTGCCTTTGAGCCAAATATTTGAACAAGAAACGCGATCATAATCATAGTGATAAGCCTCAGCCCCAACTGCCTCATGTCAACTATTAACTTGGATCTATTCATTATTATTACAATTTGACTACAGTTGGGTTCATTGGGCAAGGAATACAAAATAACAGCATAAAGACCAACCATAATGTGCTTTAATATGTTCCAAGCATAGTCAACAATCCATACCACATAAAATGGACATTTATCCTCTTTTGATCCAAGCAACATAAATGACGGTGAAATAATCTACAAATCACAATAAATGTTGACCATATGCTCATATATATCGTTAATCAACGAGTGATAGACTTGAAGAAGCCTACCATTTTTCAAGGGATTGTTTGTATATAAATTGAGTAATACAATTTATAACCCCCATATAAATTGGATCAGTACAAAAGTTGCTTATTCAAGTGTGAAAAAAAATAAAGCCTTTCGGAGGTCTACACAATGTGGCATAAAAAACATCAGGTGTAGTCTAGGTTCCCGTAGTTTATGAGAAATATACGCGCTAGCATTTGTACATTACCATTCCCCCTTTTTTTCTTTCATTTTCTTCCTTTTCTTTCATTTTCTTTTCTTTTCTTTTTTTTTTTTTTTTTTTCCTTTTGTCGAGTTTCCCCAGTTACAAGAGAATCTTTTGGAAGTTCAGTTGTCCTGCTACTAACCAGACCTCTTCAAGTAGGCCATCACACCAAGCCCGGCAACAAGTGCAGCTCCGGCAGCAACTGAACTATAAGCAGAGGCCCAAGTATCTTTGTGAGCATAGTCAGGACCAGATCCGCTTCTCTTCTTCCACACACCGCCCGAATCTGGATACTCTAGATGCAACCTTAAACCCTGCAGAGGAAAATAAAGGTGTTTAGCATGAAGCTTTTCTATTTGGACCTAAATCCATATATATTTCCTCAAAGAGAGAACTCAGATCTTAAACACTAGTGGTCAAAGAAGGTAAAGCTATAAATATGTCTGATATGTGGAGCCCATAAACAAAACAGGTTCACTTATCTAGAATTTGACGGGTTCAGTCTAGATCCAGTGGATAAGTATATCTCAAATGCTATATAATGCACAAATTAACACAAAAAGATATTTAGCATACGCTATGAGATCAGTACACATGGACATGCACACAAACTACATGCACACACAATCGTTGTATTGAAGTAGCCTCACAGATGAAGAGATTGGGTTGGGTTATGGGAGATATAGACCAGGATACGACAGAAAAAAAAAAATTAAAGGAAAAAACATTGTAATGAATGTCAGGTTGGGTCTGAACTCTTGATCCAAAGGCAATCACTTTCTATCAAACAGTAGGGTTATCTGGTACCATTTGACACCCTATGTGCATCCATTATGATATTACATTATGTCATCTGTGAGTGGCATATTTAAAAAGTCTGAAGCAAACAGAGATATAAAGTGATGCTATTAAGGCTGCACCTCCCAATCTATCAGATACAGTTATACTGTGAAGAACAGTATGGAAAAACCATTCCAGCACAATGAGGTGTACGCATCAGATTAGTGGATATATATAAATGTCAAAGAATCTGACTGGAAAAAGATAACAGAAGCTACCCTCGTAGAATTCAACAAAAATTTGCAGACAACAGCATCATTTTCCACGTATTTGAAGCACTGGTGTAACGTGGAGGGGACGATCCAGTTGGCATGGATCCACGATTGCCCAAGCAAGAGATTATAAGACATGTAAGTGTCGATGATGTAGCACGTCACTTCTAATTTCAAGTCTCCAATTTGATCAGAGACGAATCTTGCTCAGAGGGTGACCATTCCTGACGTTGAAGTCATAAATGGTTGTAGTGATAGTGGATAGCCTACTGAGGGGATACCCAGGAAGTAGAGAAACCTCTTCGGGATGATGCTGAGAGCAGACCCCGGATCGACTTGAATCCCCGAGATACATGTAGAACCAATATACCTAGTGTAGTATAGAGGCCTGTCGTTCTTATTATCTTGAGAAGCATGTCCTCAGAAATAAAGATGATGGATGATACCTGTCATTGCACCAAATGACATTGGGGACATGGAATCCCATCATCATCAATAGGGATTACCGGTACTTGTATCAGAAAGGTTTCTGAGTCAGCAAGTGCATCCATAAGCGCCTCTCTTATCTCCTTTTGAGAGGCAAAGTAGCTCGTACAGAGTAATACGAGCCGAGATATTAACGAGCTGCGCCAATATGTCAAAGCGAAAAGAAGCGTTGAGCCTCTCTGCAGGATCCTTCTTAATGATTTGT
Organism: Agave tequilana; assembly: GCA_038442645.1. NCBI lineage: Eukaryota > Viridiplantae > Streptophyta > Magnoliopsida > Asparagales > Asparagaceae > Agave > Agave tequilana. The sequence goes on from JAVJIF010016066.1 coordinate 27,977, forward strand.
CAAATCGGACCTACTTGTGCTTCCCTTTGTCCAGTAGCAGGGATGGCGCCAACACCTGGACTGGTGCAATTGTTCCTGACATCGTTGGCTGTAGTATCTCGTCGGGAATCTGGTCGTACTGTCGCAGGTATGTCTTTCCAGACCAGGTGCCTACCGTCTGCGAGCTAGCGGGCTGCGCTGCTAAGGCAAGCTTCACCTCTTTCGAGTCGCTGAGAGAAGCTATAGTCACAGCGTCATCATCCGTTGCAAGGGAGACGGTATTACACGACTTGCATTTGAGCTTGGGTTTGCTGGACTCCCATTGCTCATCTTCAATGATGTATAGATGGACCCACATGATCTCTCCAAATTTTGTCGTTAGTGGTACGAGGCCTTAGCTTTCTGCTTTCCCGCTATTGGGTTGATAATGTCCACTCTGGCTTTAGGGACTGGGGTCAATCTATCTTGAACTGTCGTCTTCGGGAAGGTCCCAAAATTGAAAGTCACCATATTCGCAATGACTTCTTTGCTCTGACTTGAGAGTCAAAATTCCAGCATCCACTAATGCTTGGATCTTGTCTTTGAGGACAAAGATCTGCTGGTGGGATGATGCACCATTTTGTGAAAGAGGCAGTAGTTAGGATCGTTTATACGTCCCACTTCATTAGTCGCCGAACTTCAAGTAACTTGAGCTTATTACCCTTTGTGAAGCAAGTGAAAGATTGTCACCACCTGCTCGTCTTTAAAAGAGTACACCTTTGGTGGAAATTGAACTCCTGATTACCATTGGTACCGCTTTTCTGCTTTGATTGAGCTGCCCCTGATAGCTCAACACCATGGTTTCCTTCCCCTTTGGTTGGGAAGATTGGGCTATATCACGCCCCTCGGTGTTGACCCCCCATTTGTTCTTGGGCACTGAGGGTTCAAACTTCTTAGCCGATTTCTCGGCTATCTCATCTTGCTCGATAAGCTCTTTTCATGAATAGACATTGACAGCTCCCATACGAATTTTCACTCTGTCCGAAAATTATGTCGACATGTCTGAAGTAGCATGGACAATGGCATGCCAGTGGGATACATAAGAGAAAGGTTACGAAACCTCTCAGTAAATTCCCGCACGGATTCTCCTCTTTTCTGGACCGTCGAGAGGAGCTTGTCCATACTCACCTCAGTATTATCCTCGTAGAATTGAGAGAGAAACTGGGTTTCCAGGTCGACCGAAGAATTGATGGAGTCACTGGGCAGGCTCCTGAACCAATCAAAGGTTACCCCTTAAGGGTACAGATGAATAGTCTAGCCATGATGGTATTGTTATCTATTACATTACCAGGTTGAGACCGGAACTATTAGATATGTTGGTTGGGTAAGATCTTGCTATCGTACGTGTGCAATGTAAGATGGCTTGAACTTTAGAGGGTACGGCATTGAGTCCCATTCCAGTGGGTAGGGATGAGTCATCCCTACTTTCTTCAGTTCGTCCCTCTGGGCAAAGGATTTAATCTGAGCTTGAATGCTTTTATTACCTCGGCATAGATTGAGGAGCTTTCCTTGAACTTCTCATTTTTAGGATATTCATCGTTGTTGTCCACTTCTTCATCGTGATTGCTACTGGTGTCTAGGGGTTTAAACGGATCTGGTTCGGGCTGGATCCATGCCATATCCGAACTCGAACCTAATAAGAAACTCGAATTCAGATTCGGGTTCAGGTTCGAGTTGAAACCTCTTATTTCTTATCGGGTTTGAGTCGTATTCGGATTTTAAATAGTTATATTCAACTTTCAATTAAAGTTATTTTTTAAAGTGGATTTCAATTTTATTAGATGTAAATTGAAAACCTACATATTTTATTTTTATAATAATATCATCAAGTTCTCATTTATATAATTTTATTAATTTAAATATAGTGAAATGTATGATGGTGAGTTTATTTTATAACATTTATTCTCTTTTTGGGTTTGTTATCGGGTTTCGGGTTTGAAAGTGTCATGCCCGAACCCGACCCAATAAGAATTCGAGTCTAACTTTTTAGATCCAAACCCATTAAATATGTAAATGGTCGGATCGGATTTTCGGGTACCATTTATAGCCCTACTGGTGTCCTTGATGTTCCGGTTAACCAAGAGCTGACCTAGCATCCGTTGGATATTTTTCAAGGCTTCTTACTGAGCCCTGAAAATCTGCTCTTGTGCCTCCATTCGCCGACAAAGATCCTCATCGTAGTTGCTGTCCGCCATGTTGACCGACATTCCCCCCGTTTACTCGGAGCTGACGGTAGCAGAGGAAGCGTATCCACTGGCTTCTCCTTCATCACTGACCATTGAAAAAGGCTTCTCAACGGTTCTGGTGACATTGCTCTTATAAAAGAAGAGGGTTCTCCATAGTTGTAAGGTATCGCTACCCTAGAGTGGGTGCCTCGAAAGGCACTTTCGGGTTCAATCAGAACCTGACTTAAGCCAGGGCTATAGTCAGGGTCTGGAGAACTAACGGAGGGTGAGCGAACTCCATGTCTTCCTCTTCGAGATCATGTCGGATCCCTTCTTCTACTTGTCATGTTGACAGACAATGTAACTAGGTGAGATTTCTTGGCTTTCCTTTTCCTCCTAGATTTGGACTCTTTGAGGTCGGGGCTGACAAACGGTCGAATACTGACGGCTTGTTTGGAAGAGGCGTTGTGGGAATTGGCCCCAAATAAAAATCAGCATAATGCACAGTCACCAGTTGACACCCCACTCATCTACACTGAGACGGTGAGATGTAAACTTGTTCTTCAGAGTTAGACTTCTACTTATAGCTCAGAAATTCCCGCAAGTCTGTGTTGGTACCCAAACAATCCAACACGGAGACTCCACCGCGAGGCGAAGTTATCTGAGCACTTAGTGCTTTAACATTGTTGTACAGTGCTTTTACTTTAAGCGAAGTAGTTTCGCTATTAGCATCAGACGGTGTTTCAGCTCTAACTTCGCAGCTCAGAGCTTTCTCCACAGAAAGCGAAGATATTGCAGCTTCGCTAATAGCACTTAGGAGTGCTTTGCCCTTAGCTTCGCGGGAGAAGCGAAGTTGAGCCTTGTGAGGGGCTGGAGTGGGTCTTGCAGTCAGAGACTACTCGAGTTTCTCTCGAAGCTGAAGTAGAGGACCCATTAGTCTTGCACAAGGCTGAATTGGATTTTTCAATCTAGAGAGCCTTTGATGAGGCTGAATTAGGCCTGTAAGTGCTAGAGCGAAGTTAATTCAGTCTCCGTTGAGGCTGAATTAGGCCAGCAGACGGCCTTCTCCGTCCCATCAGTGACTTGCCTCCGAGTTATGGTTAGAGGATACCTAGCCATGGAGATCTTCTTGTGCTTGTGTGCACTGGTAGGGTTTGAACCACCCTCAGAGAGAAGTTGTTCAAACTTCTCTTGGTCAAATTGGATGACTAAGATTTCAGCAGTAGACCCGAGGGTCTCATCATCGCATTGTGGCGTTATCTTCTTATTGTTGAAGAATGCTTTTCTCAGTGAAGCCGCCATCTTGTTTTTCATTGATTTGTAATGTGGGAAAACTTACAAAATTCGAGGATAATTACACGTAATTAAAAGAAAAATTAGAAAAACTCCTCTCAAAGTTTCTGAGGACGTATGCCAGTGGAAGTCTGGTCAGCGCGCGGTCACTTTGTTCCGTTGACGATGCGAGTGGTAAAGTTTTCAAGTCTTCTGCTTAAAGATTTACTTCTCTCCTGATTCCGGAAATCCTTTGAAGGAGGAAGATCGTGAGGGTATTAGCACCCTAAAAGAGAGAAGCCAGGTTCTCTCAAGAAGCACGGAAACTAGAGATTGATCTCTTCAGAAATTTTCCAGTCAGCCAGCCCTTTGATGGGAAAAAATCCAACCTTTCTGATTTTCAGCCTGCCGTCCCTCTAGTCTGTCTAGCAATAGGCTATTTATAGGCTTTATGGGCTGTAACAACCCCTCCCTAAAAATCAGCAGATTGATTTGGTCAATCTAGCCTAGCTTCGCTGCTGAAGCCAGAAAAGCTTCGCTGCGAAGCCAATTGTAGTTGAAGCGAAGCTGGGGACCCCTGCGCGGAGTTAGTTAGCCAACTGGTTCCGTGTTTATTCTGCCAATCCCTTGATTCTCTCCACTAATCGGGAGATTTGCCTTGATCCTCTCCAATTGATTGAGGAGTGATTGGGTCAAGACAAACAACTGCCAAACATGTGATAATGATCACATTAATCTCGTGTTGAGATTTAAATGGTCAAAAGGACCATATAAGCTCGCAACGGAGCTAGCTCACAGCAGTGCTAAAGAGCTTCAAGCGAAGTTAAGCTCATAGCGGAGCCACTGAGCTTGCTGCGGAGCCGGTCTCACAGCAGAGCTACTAAGCTTGCAACGAAATTTAGAAATGAGCTCTCAGCGAAACTAAAAGATAGCTTTCAACTGAGCTATAAACAGCTTCATGCAAAGCTAGAAAATATAGCTTACCGCGAAGCTAGGTGTTAACTTTCCTGTGTTTTCTTCAAAAGACAACAATTGGTTCACTGTCTGCTTCACTAGATCAGTGGAGTCCAAATCACCGTCTTGTCCATCAGGGATGGACAGATTTTCGGCCTATCTGACTTGTCTTTTGAAAGTGTCGACAAATTTAGACATCGTTCGGACCAGTTAAAGTATTGTCTGAGAGTTTGTCTTTTCAGAGTGTTAACATTTACAACTTATGGCCCAAACAAACACCGTAAGAAGTAAATCGGAGTTTTACAATGAAACAAACACGCCTGATACACATTAGATTTCAAATTAGAAAATTTCTTTCTCAGTGACATCAAATATATTTATATCGAGTATTTCTATAAAGTCTTTGTTTCCCTTTTTGTGCATTGCTCATGCCCGCGAACTAGTAATATATTGATCAAACAGTAATGCTCACTTAGAAAGGAAACTTTAGCTATGGAATAATGGAAGTCAATTTTAATGATGTGATCAATTCTCAATAATTTTGAACCTTAAGTGTTGATCTAGTCACTGAGCACAATTCTAATGCTCGAAATTTCACAATAAAGAACAATAGACCACAAATCTAATGCTCGAAATTTCACAATAAAGAACAATAGACCACAAAATGGGGAGCAAGAAATATTGCACTGATGGGGAAAGGCACTCATTTAGCTCACTACCTTTTCCTGCCTTTGAGCCAAATATTTGAACAAGAAACGCGATCATAATCATAGTGATAAGCCTCAGTCCCAACTGCCTCATGTCAACTATTAACTTGGATCTATTCATTATTATTACAATTTGACTACAGTTGGGTTCATAGGGCAAGGAATACAAAAATAACAGCATAAAGAATACAAAAATAACAGCATAAAGACCAACCATAATGTGCTTTAATATGTTCCAAGCATAGTCAACAATCCATACCACATAAAATGGACATTTATCCTCTTTTGATCCAACATAAATGACGGTGAAATAATCTACAAATCACAATAAATGTTGATCATATGCTCATATATATCATTAATCAACGAGTGATAGACTTGAAGAAGCCTACCATTTTTCAAGGTATTGTTTGTATATAAATTGGGTAATACAATTTATAACCCCCATATAAATTGGATTAGTACAAAAGTTGCTTATTCAAGTGTGAAAAAAATAAAGCCTTTCTGAGGTCTACACAATGTGGCATAAAAAACATCAGGTGTAGTCTAGGTTCCCGTAGTTTATGAGAAATATACGCGCTAGCATTTGTACATTACCATTCCCCCTTTTTTTTCTTTCATTTTCTTCCTTTTCTTTCATTTTCTTTTCTTTTTTCTTCTTTTTTTCTTTTTTTTTTTTTCCCTTTTGTCGAGTTTCCCCAGTTACAAGAGAATCTTTTGGAAGTTCAGTTGTCCTGCTACTAACCAGACCTCTTCAAGTAGGCCATCACACCAAGCCCGGCAACAAGTGCAGCTCCAGCAGCAACTGAACTATAAGCAGAGGCCCATGTATCTTTGTGAGCATAGTCAAGACCAGATCCGCTTCTCTTCTTCCACACACCCCCCGAATCTGGATACTCTAGATGCAACCTTAAACCCTGCAGAAGAAAATAAAGGTGTTTAGCATGAAGCTTTTCTATTTGGACCTAAATCCATATATATTTCCTCAAGAGAGAACTCAGATCTTAAACAGTAGTGGTCAAAGAAGGTAAAGCTATAAATATGTCTGATATGTGGAGCCCATAAACAAAACAGGCTCACTTACCTAGAATTTGACGGGTTCAGTCTAGATCCAGTGGATAAGTATATCTCAAATGCTATATAATGCACAAATTAACAAAAGATATTTAGCATACGCTATGAGATCAGTACACATGGACATGCACACAAACTACATGCACACACAATCGTTGTATTGAAGTAGCCTCACAGATGAAGAGATTGGGTTGGGTTATGGGAGATATAGACCAGGATACGACAGTAACAAAAAAAAATTAAAGGAAAAAACATTGTAATGAATGTCAGGTTGGATCTGAACTCTTGATCCAAAGGCAATCACTTTCTATCAAACAGTAGGGTTATCTGGTACCATCTGACACCCTATGTGCATCCATTATGATATTACATTATGTCATCTGTGAGTGGCATATTTAAAAAGTCTGAAGCAAACAGAGATATAAAGTGATGCTATTAAGGCTGCACCTCCCAATCTATCAGATACAGTTATACTGTGAAGAACAGTATGGAAAAACCATTCCAGCACAATATGAGGTGTACGCATCAGATTAGTGGATATATATAAATGTCAAAGAATCTGACTGGAAAAGATAACAGAAGCTACCCTCATAGAATTCAACAAAAATTTGCAGAAACTACTTTTTATGTGGAAACAGATCAGTGAAGTAATGCTCTCAAGAAAATTTTCAAGATAAGTAGCATGGATGCCCAAGAAAAAGCCTTCCCCTAACTTGTTTTCCAGGGTTACTTACATAAAACCCCCTTGAGAATTTTTGATAAAGTAACCCCCTAACATATAGTTTTGTATACTTGACCTCCCTCACCTTCACGCATAGTACTCAGACCTTTTAAAGTTAAAAAAAAGCTTGATGACCAGATAATTATCATGGTGCCTTCAAAATGAATTATTTCCCTCTTTAACAATCTCTTCGCCATCTCGCCATCTCTCCTTTTCATTTTTCCCAATCACACGGGTTCTCATTAAAATAAATTCTTTAAAACTATTTCATATTAGCCCTTCAAAACTGTGGCATATTCCTTGCAAAAATTGGTTACACCTCATAGGGATTAGTTTGCAAAGAGATGGAAGTCCTTCAGTGAATATGGGGAAAAGACAAGGAAAAAACATTGTTACAGGTATACAACAGAATAAATTTATAGGGGCTTAGTATGAAATAAAGTTTCATATAGTTAAACATGTGTGTCGTGGACAAAATTTGACCCTCATCACAGATGATGACATGTGTCTAAGCTACCAAGAGCTTCCTCCGAGAAATTCACAACTCCCAGAGTTCAATCCAGAACATCCGCCGCTCCTTGCCATCCCGGAGCTCTCCGTTGCGAAGATCCTTTCCGTCCTGAACATGTCCCCGGTCCGGAGCCACCTTCCACCATCCAAGACCTCTACCTCTCCGAGGTCTTTTCCACTCCGAGGTCTTCCCCGACCTGAAGGTCCCAACTTCGAACCTAAAGATCCAACAACAGATCGTCCATGATCTCCGCCGATATTTGTTGGCCCAAGGTTACAATCACCCGGTTTTGGAGTTTTGATGATTACAAAACATATATAGTTATTTGTACTAATCATATTTTAGTATTTAAGTTTGTTTCAGGGTTCTATGAATTCAAAATGTTTTCTTCCCCAAACGAATGTGGTTTTGACTCAAGTTGACTCAATTCGGGAACAAGGAGTCAAGCTATTCAACAATGCATATAGAGAAGCCCAAAATTGAAGATCTTGTAGTCACCTAGAACCATTGTAAGAAGTAATATGTTAAAGAGTGGGATATGATAAGTTGTGCTCAAGAAAACACACACACACATATTCATTTTTCAAAATACAAGTTTTTTTTTTGGTTATTTGGTTTAGGTGCATGATTGATTGATATACATGTCTCAAAATATTTCAAATTTTTATATCTAATTTAAAACATGTATTTCATCCTCTATTGCATGCTACTTAAACTTCAAACCATTTAAAAATATTTCAAAAATTATTCAAAATTCCTTCTTTAAAAATCTGTTTCAGGCCTTACAGTCGACCGGGCGGTCGACCGGACTTATTTCAGGCCAGATCGGTCGACCGGGCCTTGTGGCTTTGGGCGTGCACGTCTGTGCACGTCTGCCGGTCGACCGGGCCAGTCGACCGACAGACCTTGCGGTCGACCGGCTGCAAGACCCTTAGTCTCGGGTTTTGTCGGTCAATCGGCCCGGTCGACCGACAGTTCAAAAATTCTGTTTGTTTAAGCCTGCGGTCGACCGGACCGGTGGACCGAAGCCAACGGCTCTTGTAACGCCCCGATCCGGCGGGTACGGGGACGCTACTGCGACGTATATACGCTGGTCAGAGATACCCTCACGTATATACGCTAAGCATCAGTACAAACAAGAAAAAGAGTACGGAAGCACGTGGCAATATACATTCCAACGTAAGGATTACAAAGTTATGACAGAGCGTGATATATTGGTACATGTACATTATATCACAGCCAGGTACAAAAGTAAGAATTACAATTTGTACAGCAAGAAGGTGCTCACGGGCTGAGAAGAAGATCCCCGAGCTAGCAGGAAGGTTCAGGAACAGAAGGAGCTAAGACAAGTCAGCCTGCTCCGAGAAATAAGCTTGATCTTCAGTGGAGGGCTCCGCTTCAATTCAGGCTTCAGAACCTGAACATGCAAGTTCAAGGGAGTCAGAAACTCCCTAACAAATAGACAGGTGAATGCCAAATAGGTATATGTGTGTTGATATGAGCAAAACAATATTAAGCATCAATAACTGTGTCGAGAGTACATGTACAGTAAGTAAGAAATGAGGGCATAAAATGAAAGTGATAAGGTCTGAATAAATCTATTTCTGCCATTTTTAATATTTATACTTATTACTCGTTCTACCCATATGTCTAGGTATGTGTAATAGCGTCCTAGCACACATACATCCACATATGAGTAATCCGAGGCTGTTATTGGAAACCAACGGGGGTATCAACGAACAATGTTTACAGTGGGTCCCGTGCATACCCGGGACCACGGCCCAGGATTGTTCCGTTGCTGGAGGACGGAACCTGCCGCAAGGCGTACAGGAGGGTCTTATAGAATGCCCTTTTCAAGATGGTACCAGGAAGGAGGGAGCTAGCGCTCCCCTCGGTCGCCTGGAGGCCCTCAGGTCAGACCGGAAATTGTAGTTGCACAACATACCTAATACCACTGTAAACACGAACATATATTGATAGCCGCAAGTTTTCCCCGACCCGATTCAAGTGGTTTCTTTTTATGATTTATTATGTAATCATCAATTTACGGGAAAACAAGTGCATGACTAGATCAGGAGTTCAAGAGTGCATGAGTATTGTCATTTCAAGTCATCGTATATAATCCAGGATAGAAAGTACAAGATTCTCGTAAATATGACAATCTAAAATCAGGTATCAATATGTTATTGCGGGGCAAGTATCAAGTAGTAGCATGATGCATGCAAGTGTGCCGGGAAAATAATATAATATAAGTCAATCATGACAAAGCAGGAAAATCTGAAGGAAGGCGAGAACACTCGCCTAAAACTTTAAGAAATATCGGAAAATCCCAAGCTCTGAAATCCAGTGAATCAATGCGCTTAAATATTTATGGAGGAGGAGAAGGATGAATCAGAAAAGTGAGAATGAAGACGCAGGGGTCGCAGACGCGGGAGGTTGCGCTGCGTTGAGGTCACAAACGCGGGGTCTGAGACCCGCGTTTTAGAATACAGGAAGAACGCAAACGCGAGTATGAGTTCCGCGTCGCGTTAACATATGAGCGCGAAGATCGCGTTAAAGAGGTGTTTGGACGCGGGAGTAAGCTCCGCGTCTAGTACTAAAACAGGAGAAAAATAGAGAGGCAGAGAAATGAGGGAGACACAAAGAGAGAGAGACGCAGGAATGAGGGAGGGGGAAACGCAGGTTTAGAAAAGAAAAGAAAAGAAAATGGAAGAAAAAGAAAGTAGGAAGGAAAGAAAGAAATGCAAAGGAAAGAAAGAAAGAAAGAAGAGAAGGAAAGAAAAGAAGGGAAAGGAGATGTTGGTCGGCTGGACCTCGCCGGCGGCGGCCGGAGTTGGCCGGAGTGAGGGGACAAGGCCCCAAAAGAGAGGGTTGATAGTGGTGCAAGTGTAGTTCAATATAGATTTTTGGAGTTTTGTAATTGGTGTTTCGGAGGGCGAACCTATAGTTCGTTGGAAAGAGAATGGCGAGGAGAAGAAGATGGTATGGTTGGTGGTGGTTAAGGTGGTGTAGGTGGTGGTGGAAATGGTGATGAAGTTGGTGGAGAAGATGGGTTTCTTTGATGTTTCTTGGTGAAAAAGAGGTTGAAGAAGGTGGTGTAGTTGTTGGAAATGGAGGAGGAGATAGAGGGGAGAATGGTGGAGGAAATGGTGGAAGAAGTTGGTGGTGGAAGTAGTGAAAAATGGAGGGAGGTGGCCGGCCAAGGGAAGCTTGGCTGCTGTTTTTTTTTGGTGGCCTTTGCTGGCTGCAAATGAAGGAGGAGAAGAGAAAATGAAAGAGAGAGAAAATGGGAGTGGGTATATAAAGGAGGGAAAAACTAATATAATATTGCCATTGGAATTCTTTTTGAATGCAACTTGCGTTTCAACAAAGAGTTGCGTCCTTCACAAAAGGCCGCGTCCCATTCCAAGAAATCCGCGTCTTGGCAAAAATAGACGCAGTGAAAAACTTGCGTCTAGGGAAAATGAAAGTTGCGTTTACAGAAAAGACAAAAAGGCATGGGTGATTTGAACTGGGTTGATTTCTTTGAAGAACAAAGCATTAAATGCGGAATGGAGAGAGTCTCCGCATTAATTGTTGAACCCAGAGTTGGTGGATCTCGCGTCAGGTAAGGAGAGAGAAAAATAAAATATCCGGATAGAATTCCGGTATCTGGGAAAACACCGGAACTCAGGAAAAGCCCGAAAAATAAAGTATCTCGAAAAGTTTCCCAAAAATTTCCAAAAATAATAAATATTATTTTAAGATTTTTAGTGAAATCGGTTTTCAGAAATTCAATCTCATTTTCAAGATAAAAATCCTGAAGTCAACCGTTGACACCGGTCTATGCCGGGTCGGCCGGATTTTTGATAAATTCTAAAAATTCACCAAAAATTCATTTAGATAGAAAATATGATTTTAAGAAATACTGTAAAAGTCGTTTCTAGATTTTTAACTCCGTTTGTGAATTAAAAATCCGAGAGTCGGTCAGCGACACTGGTCGACACCGGTTTTGAAGATTTACAATTAAATTCTGAAAAATTTCAGAAAATCATGAAAAATCTAGAATATTAAAAAATAATATTTGAAACTGAAATCGGTCAAATCTGAATACTGAAAAGGTCAAATCATGCAGTACTGCTATATGAGTAAGATTTTAAATAACAGAAAATAAAATAAAATAAAAAAATCACTCCAAAAATCAGGACATATAACTGTGTACGTATACTGAGGATGGGGTGTTACAATCCATCCACCTTATCAAAAAATTTCGTCCTCGAAATTTCGATAATGGGGCTGTGAAGGCAGAAAAAATAGGGGTAAGGAATTTTACCAACTAAGATGGAAAGAGTTGGGGGTAACGTTCACGAATAATATCCTCTCGTTCCCACGTAGCTTCTCCGGGGGCATGTCTTTTCCAAGAAACTAGTACCAATGGTATTGCCCGATTTTTCAATGTTTTGACACTTCTGTCCAGAATGGCCATCGGCTACTCCTTGTAGGATAAATCTGGTTGTAGTTCTAATTCTGAGTGATCTAGAATGTGACTTTCATCCTTGACATACTTCCTCAACTGTGATATATGGAATACATTATGTACTCCTTCTAAGGATGGTGGCAATGCCAATCGGTAAGCCACATCGCCCACACGATCCAAAATTTCAAATGGGCCGATGTATCTTGGACTAAGTTTTCCGCGAGTACCGAATCGGATTACCCCTTTGGTTGGTGATATCCTTAAAAATACATGATCACCTGTTCTGAATTCTAACGATCTTCTATTAGTGTCTGCCCAACTCTTCTGTCGGCTCTGTGCTGCCCGGAGATGATCTCTGATAATTCTGACTTTATCTGTTATCTGAACTAGAATATCTGGTCCCATAAGTCTTCTTTCGCCGACTTCATCCCAACATATTGGCGACCTGCATTTCCTGCCATATAGTGCTTCAAATGGAGCCATCTTGATACTGGCCTGATAGCTATTATTATAAGAGAATTCTACCAAATGAATATAGTCTTCCCAGGACCCTTTAAATTCTACATGCAGGCTCGTAACATGTCTTCAAGGATTTGGATAGTTCGTTCAGATTGTCCATCTGTCTGGGGATGATATGAGGTACTAAATTTCAGACGAGTCCCTAAATTTTCTTGGAGACTTTCCCAGAAATGTGATCGGAATCTCGTGTCTCTGTCTGACACGATGCTAACTGGAATTCCATGCAGTCGAACAATTTCTTTCATATATTTATCCGCAAGAACTTCTGTCGATTGACCTACTCTGAAAGGTAGAAAGTGAGCTGCTTTTGTGAGGCGATCAACGATTACCCATACTGTATTGTTACCCTTAGGACTGCGGGATAGAGCTGTAACAAAATCCATGGTGATATGTTCCCACTTCCATTCGGGTATCGGTAATAGTTGTAGAAGTCCAGCTGTTCTCTGATGTTCTACCTTTATTTGCTGACAAACCAAGCATCTTGTCACATACTGGGCTATCTCCCTCTTCATGGCATTCCACCAAAACTTCTGCTTCAAGTCTTGATACATTTTATTTCCTCCTGGGTGTATGGAATAAGCCGAACTGTGTGCCTCTGTCAAAACTTTCTGCCGAACCTCCCCTTGTGGTACACAGATTCTGTTACCAAAATAAAGTGCACCATCCGAATGAATACAAATATCTGTTCTTAATCCAGCTTCTACTTGAGCCCTGAATTTCTGTAATCTGGGGTCTCCCTTTTGGGCTTCCTTAATTTCACTTATCAGGGTTGGTTGAATCTGGAAGGTCATTAGTTGACCTGACTCATCAGCTCCTTGTAGTAGTATTAAGTCCAACTTTATGATTTCTCGAAGCAATTCCTTCTGTTGAGTAAGTTGTAATAATACTTTGTTCTCTGGTCTCCTGCTTAATGCATCTGGGACTGTATTGTCCTTACCAGGGTGGTACTGTAAGTCTATGTCATAGTCGGCCATCAATTCGAGCCACCGCCTTTGCCTCATGTTTAATTCTTTCTGTGTGAAGATATACTTACGGCTCTTATGATCAGTATAGATTAATACTTTGTCCCCCAGAAGGTAGTGTCTCCAGATCTTCAATGCAAATATTACCGCCACCAGTTCTAAGTCATGGGTTGGGTAATTTCTCTCATGTGGTTTCAATTGCCTAGATGCATAAGCTATGACATGACCATGCTGCATTAATACACATCCTAGGCCTTTTCCGGATGCATCACTATATATAACCATCCCTCCTGTTCCCGAGGGAGTCTTCAATATTGGAGCTGAAATTAGTCTTTCCTTCAATTGTTCAAATGCTGCAGTACATTCCTCTGACCATTGATACCTTTCCCCTTTTCTGGTGAGCTTTGTTAATGGGGTTGCGATTTTGGAAAAGTCTTGGACAAATCTCCTGTAATACCCGGCTAATCCAATAAAGCTTTTAATTTCTGTCACTGTCCTTGGGATTGGCCAATCTTTTACTGTCTGGATCTTGTTAGGGTCGACTGAAATTCCTCCTTCTGAAACTACATGACCCAAGAAAGCTATACGGTCTAACCAGAACTCACACTTGCTTTGCTTAGCATAAAGTTGTTCCTACCGGAGAGTCTGTAACACTATTCTCAAGTGTTCTGCATGCTCTTTGTCGTTTTTTGAATATATCAAGATATCATCGATGAACACCACGACAAACTGGTCCAAATATGGCGAGAAAACTCGGTTCATCAAATCCATAAAGACAGCTGGGGCATTGGTTACTCCGAAGGGCATGACTAGAAATTCGTAATGACCATAGCGAGTTCGGAATGCTGTCTTCGGAATATCTTCTTTCTTCACCTTTAGTTGGTGGTAACCCGATTGTAAATCCAACTTTGAAAACACCCAGGCCCCATGAAGTTGATCAAAAAGGTCATCAATTCTTGGTAAGGGATAGTTATTCTTGATGATAACCTTTTTTAATTCTCTGTAGTCTATACACAACCTCTTACCACCATCTTTCTTGTTGGCTAATAGCACTGGAGCTCCCCATGGTGAAGTACTCGGTCTAATCAATCTCTTGTCAGAATATTCTTGTAACTGCCTCTTTAGAACTTCTAATTCAGTGGGCGCCATTCTGTATGGAGCTTTAGATATTGGGACTGTGCCCGGAATGATATCAATAGAGAACTCAATTACTCTATCGGGTGGAAGTCCTGAGATCTCCTTAAATACTTCTGGAAACTCATTCCAAACTGGTACTCTCTTTTCCTGGATCTCAGCAGCAGTCATCTGTGTTTTACCCTTTGCAGGCTTATGTTCTCCTTCAAATTGGAACTCAGGCTGAAGCGGTATTCTGAAAATAACTTTCTTGTTTTGACAATCAATGACCGCATGGTATTTGCTGAGCCAAGTCATGCCTAAGATTACGTCGTACCCTTTAGTATCCAGCACGAGCATATCCACTGCTAATGTCCTGTTACACAGTTCCACCGGACAATCTATACAAATTCTATTGGAGATGACTACCCCATTACCGGTACTAATCTCCCACTGGTGGTCTAAATATTCAACAGGTATAGAGTGCAAGGCAGTGAAACTATCTGATATATAACAATGAGAAGCGCCAGAATCAAAGAGGGCTAAAACAGGTTTAGAGTGCACCACAATCTTACCTGTCACCACTTCTCCAGAAGTTTGGGCCTCTTCCGCTGTCAAGTTGTAGGCCCGTCCTCTTCCACGACCTGCTGTTGTTCTTCCTCCCCTTGGAGCTGGGCGAAAAACCCGTTGTTGTGGAGGGGGAGGGGCCCTTCCAACCATCGGCCCTGAGTTCCTTTGTCCAATAGGCGCAGGAAGTGCCGGTAGGGTTCGGTTCATCATCCCAGTTCTCCTATGGGGACAGCCTTCTATTGTGTGATCACCAGATCCACATGCCAGGCATAACCCATTAGCCCTGCGACAATCCTTTTGCAAGTGACCAGGCCTCTGGCAATAATTACAAACAGGAATTATTTGAGTTGTCTGAGGAGGGGCTGGTCGAAATGATCGTCTAATCATCGGGACTTTTGTAGCTCTGACTGGACCTCCTCCGCCCAATTGCTGGAATGGCCTCTTCATGGCCTGTTTCCTCCTCTGATCAAGATTCTTTTTCTCCAATCCTCGCTCCACCTCTCGAGCTACAGTGAGGACCTGGGAATATGTTTTCAGCTGTTGGGGAATCAAAAGGACTTGAATATCCATTTGTAAGCCCTGCTGAAATCTGCTTGCCCGTTTCTCTTCGTCGGCTATCATATATGGAGCAAAACGGCTCAGCCTTAAGAACTCAGCAGCATATTCATCAACAGATCGATTCCATTGTTGAAGTCGGATGAATTGCTCTTCCATCTCCTTCTGAGCTGTGGTAGGGAAGAATCTATCATAAAATCTCTTAGAGAACTGGTCCCAAGTGATGGGTTTATCCAGTCTCGCTTCTTCAGCTAGCCACCAGTTTCTTGCCACATCCTTTAGTTGGATCTTGGCGACCTCCACCTGATCTTCCTCTGGAACCCGTGCTGCCTTCAAGGGATCTGTTGTGTCGATTAGCCATTGCTCGGCATCTAGCGGCTCTTTTGCCATGTGGCTTGCCGGTCGACCGGACCGATCGATCGATAGCCGTCAAAAGTGCCCAACGGCTCTTTCTTGAAATCTGTTTTGATTTTAATGCTTCCTACACCTATTTCTGAATTCCTAGTGGCTAAACTCTACCCTAATGACCTAGTATTCATTATGGATGATATGAATTCACTCCCTATAAATAGAGGTCATTGGTTATATATTTGGCACAAGAAAATTTCCTATTTGTTTCAAGTTTTTCAAAAGAGAAGAAAGTTTACTTGCATTGCTTTTCAAAGTTTTTTCATTTGCAAAAGTTTTCAGTTAGTTTACAAGTTCTTTTTACTTCTTTACAACTGAAATTTTTCTCACTTCACTTCTTGTGCCAAAAATCATCTCCACTCTATAAGAAGTTGTAAGAGAGAGTTTGTGGTCTTTTGATCACCAAGTGACTTGTATTCCCTTGTGTTGAGATCTCTCTTGTGTAGAGGTTGGATTGGTTGGAGTTGGGTACTCTGATCTTGTGTAGACCAATTGTAATCCCTTTGGGTGTAAAGGTTTCGGTGTGAAAATTTCCTTTGTGGATTTAGTGGAATTCCTTCATAGTAGTGAAGGCGGGGACGTAGAGCAGTGGCTCGAACCTCGAAACAAATTACTTGTGTTTGTGATTGGTTTCCTTATTGCTTTTCATTACTTTACATTTCTATTTTGTGATACCACTTGCTTGCACTTCATTATTGCACTCAATTTCATTCACTTGCATTTCCGGTCATTACTCATTTCAACAAGAAAGCAATTACGCGCCTCAACTCATAATATAGAGGAATCAAAGAGGAGAAGTTCTAGAACCCTTCACGGGAAATTCGGCTTCAATTTCTTGTTTTGAGTGACCGCTTGCATCATTTATACTTAGTTGTTTTAAAAGATCATTAGATTAGCATTAACACATATTCACCCCCCCTCTAGGTGTTTTTCAATTGGTATCAGAGCTTTGGTCTCTAGGTTCTTGGCTTAACATCCTTAGAGAGATCCTATTTTGCTAATCACTCTATTCATATTTCATCCTCATACACTTAGTAAAAATGGCCGAAGGAATTAAGCCCCCACCCAAGTTTGATGGCCTTAACTTTCCCATATGGAAGGTTAAGATGACCGTGTTTTTGCAATCCTTAGGGAGCCGGGTTGCAAAGGCGGTGACTAAACCATTTAGCGCACCCCTTGGTGATGAAGACACTTGGTCTAACATTGCCACGAAAGAGTTTGACGCTAATGCTAGGGCACACTATGCCTTACTTCAAGCTCTTAATGACGATGATATTGCAAGAGTCATTCACTGCAAATCCGCCTATGAGATTTGGACTCACCTACTAGTCACTCATGAGGGAACTTCACAAGTTAAGAGGGCCAAAATTGACCTTCTTCGTTCTCAATATGAAAACTTTTCCATGCAAGAGAATGAAACCATAGATGATATGGTTACTAAATTTACAAGGATTACTAACGGTCTTTCTTCTTTAGGTGACGGGATTGATAATGACCAAAAAGTGAGGAAGATCATCCGTGCACTCCCTCCATCTTGGGAAGTCAAAGTCACAACTTTGAAGCAGCTCAATGACAAGGAAGAAATGGAGCTCATCGGTCTCATTGGGAATCTCAAGACCCATGAGATGGAAAAGAAAAGCAAGAGAAGAGATGGCTCCTCCAAAGAAGAAAGCAATAGCTTTCAAAAGCTATTCCACCTACTCCGACGAAGATGATGATGAAGAGGATGATGAAGATCTTTCTCTTCTTGTGAAGAACGTTCGGAGAATGTACAACAAGGCCAAATTCTAAAATAGAAGAAGATGGCAAGGTAAAGAAGAGAAGAAAATCATTTACTTCAATTGCCGAAAACCGGGATACATAGTTGCGGAATGTCCGGAGAACAAAGGCAAACCCTCCACTTTCAAGAAGCCATACAAAAAGAAGGCTTTAAAGGCTACTTGGGATTCGGAGAGTGCATCCGATGAGGAAGTCGACACCGCCAACATGTGCTTCATGGCTAATGAAAGCACAAGTAAGGTGACTTCTGATACATCCATTGAAGATTGTGAATTATCTATAGATGAATTAGGAGAAGCTTTTGAAGAACTATCTCAAAACTATAATTTTCTCAAAAAAATACTTAAAAATGAAAAAGAAAAATGAATCACTTAACCACAAAGTTTTCATTCTCACAAAAGAAAAGGATGATTTATTTTCAACACTTGCTTCCACACAAAAGGATTTTGATAATTATAAAATTACTTGCAAAGGTAAATTTTCACTAGTTGATAAAGATGAGATTTCTATGCTAAAGAAGAAAATTCTCATTAGGAGATGTTTTAAAGAAATGTGAATTTGATAAAACAAGACTAGAGGCTATGTTTCCTAAGAAACATATCCCAAAGAATCAATCACATGCTACACATACTCATGTTCATAAATCACAACCACTACATCATGCTAAACACCCTAAACATGTCCACACTTCACACACTCCTCATGCATTCATATATGGTAAAGTTCATGCATGCACATATTATGGCCGAAAGGGTCATTTGGTTAAATTTTGCTATGATAGGATAAATGCATCACATAATCATGTTTGGGTTCGGAATACTAACATTCAAGGACCCAAGAAAGTTTGGGTACCAAAGTCAACGATTTTGTTAAATGATGTAAGTACATTCCAAAGACCAACGACGTAGGGAGCGGTGGTATCTTGATAGTGGTTGCTCAAGGCACATGACTTGGGATATCAACAACTTTGCAACCCTATCAAGATACCATGAAGGTGGCACCGTCACCTTCGGAGATGACGCCAAAGGAAAAATTATTGATATTGGTAATGTTAAACTTGGTACATCTCCTTTAATAGAAAATGTTGTTTTAGTTGATGGCCTCAAGCATAATCTTTTGAGTATTAGTCAACTTTGTGATAAAGGTTTTAATGTTATTTTTGATGACCTAGCATGTAGTGTAATTGATAGACAATCCAATGCATGTATATTTTTCAGATTTCGTGAAAACAATGTATACATGAATGATATGTCTAAAATGCTATGCAATGCTACTTGTTTGAATGCCTTCGATGATGCCTCTTGGTTGTGGCATAGGAGATTAGGCCACATTTCTTTTGACCATCTATTTAAACAATAAGGAAATGGTGAAAGGTATTCCTTACTTGAAATTTGAAAAGGACGGCATTTGCGATGCGTGCCAACTTGGGAAACAAACCAAGTCCTCTTTCAAATCCATCAAGGATGTCATGACATCACGACCTTTGGAGTTGATCCATATGGATTTGTTTGATCCTACTAAAACCAAAAGTCTAAGTGAGAATCGTTTTGCTTTCGTTTTACTTGATGATTTCTCTCGTTTTACTTGGGTTTTCTTTTTAGAACATAAAAATCAAGTCTTTTCACATTTTTCAAGCCTTTAAGAAAAGAGTTAAAAAGGAAAAATATTCTTCTATTTTAAGAATAAGAAGTGATAGAAGTGGTGAATTCAATAACCAACCCTTTACCACTTTTTGCGAAGAACACAGAATTAAGCATGAACTATCTTGTCCTAGAAATCCACAACAAAATGGAGTCGTTGAGAGGAAAAATCGTACATTACAAGAGAGGGCTAGTACAATGATAAATGAGTACGGTCTCCCTCAATACCTATGGGCCGAGGCCGTACACACTTCTTGCTACATATCAAATAGGGTTTTCTTATGCAAAAACACTTCTAAAACATCTTTTAAGATTTATTATTCTAGAAAACCAAATATTTCATACTTTAAAGTTTTTTGTTGTAAATGTTTTGTTTTAAATACTAAAGATAATTTAGGTAAATTTGATGCAAAATCATATGAAGCAATTTTTGTTGGTTACTCTAACACTAGTAAAGCTTATAGAGTCTTCAATAAATCATCTTTGACTATTGAAGAATCTATACATGTAAAGTTTGAGGAATCTAATGTGTTTGTTGAGAATGTTGTAAAAATAGATTTCCTAAATGAAGACATGGAGAGGATTACTTTGAAGGACTCACCTACCCTTGAAGATAAGCCAAAGGTTGATGAGGAAAATGAAGTTCAAGAAGTTGAAGTGAAGACAACACAACCACTTCCAAAAGATTGGAGATTCACTCTATATCATCCCAAGGATCTTATTATAGGTGAGGTATCAAAAGGGATAACTACTTGTTCTAAACTTCATGATCTTTGTGGACACTATGCATTTATTTCTCATTTTGAACCAAAGAACATCCTCGAAGCCGAGGACGACTCATATTGGTTGCTTGCCATGCAAGAGGAGCTCAATCAATTCGAGCGCAACCAAGTTTGGCATCTTGTTCCTAGGCCCCATGATAGACCAACAATTGGTACTAAATGGATTTTTAGGAACAAGTTGGATGAGTCAGAAAATGTTGTTAGGAATAAAGCTAGGTTAGTGGCCCAAGGTTACACTCAAGTCGAAAGTATCGATTTTGAGGAAACTTTTGCAACCGTAGCACGGCTTGAAGCCATACGGATGACACTTGCATTTGCTTCATATAAAAATTTTAAACTTTTTCAAATGGATGTAAAAAGTGCTTTCTTAAATGGATTTATTGAAGAGGAAGTGTATGTTGAACAACCCGCCGGGTTTGTTGATCCTACACATCCGGAATTTGTTTTCAAACTAGACAAAGCTCTTTATGGTTTATAACAAGCCCCTATGGCTTGGTATGAAAGACTTTCTTCATTTCTTATTTCAAATGGTTTTACTAAAGAAAAAATAGATACTATTTTGTTTACCAAACATGTTGAAAATGATATTCTTATAGTTCAAATATATGTTGATAATATCATATTTGGTTCTACTAATGAAAATCTTTGCAAAGCTTTTGAATCATGCATGAAGGAGGAATTTGAGATGTCTATGATGGGCGAGCTTAACTACTTCCTCCAAGCTCCTTTTCCCATTTTTTTGTTAAATAACTCATATGTTTTGTCATCATCAAAAAGAGGGAGATTGTTGGCCCAAGGTTACAATCACCCGGTTTTGGAGTTTTGATGATTACAAAACATATATAGTTATTTGTACTAATCATATTTTAGTATTTAAGTTTGTTTCAGGGTTCTATGAATTCAAGATGTTTTCTTCCCTAAAGGAAGGTGGTTTTGACTCAAGTTGACTCAATTCGGGATCAAGGAGTCAAGCTATTCAACAATGCATATAGAGAAGCCCAAAATTGAAGATCTTGTAGTCACCTAGAACCATTGTAAGTAGTATGTTAAAGAGTGGGATATGATAAGTTGTGCTCAAGAACACACATATTCATTTTTCAAAATACAAGTTTTTTTTTGGTTATTTGGTTTAGGTGCATGATTGATTGATATACATGTCTCAAAATATTTCAAATTTTTATATCTAGTTTAAAACATGTATTTCATCCTCTATTGCATGCTACTTAAACTTCAAACCATTTAAAATATTTCAAAAATTATTCAAAATTCAAAATTCCTTCTTTTAAAATCTGTTTCAGGCCTTACGGTCGACCGGGCGGTCGACCGGACTTATTTCAGGCCAGATCGGTCGACCATCCGGTCGACCGGGCCTTATGGCTTTGGGCGTGCACGTCTGTGCACGTCTGCCTGTCGACCGGGCCGGTCGACCGACAGACCTTGCGGTGGACCGACTGGTCGACCGACTACAAGACCCTTAGTCTCGGGTTTTGTCGGTCGATCGGCCCGGTCGACCGACAATTCAAAAATTCTGTTTGTTTAAACCTGCGGTCGACCGGATCGGTCGACCGAAGCCAACGGCTCTTTTACCATGTGGCTTGCCGATCGACCAGACCGGTCGACCGACAGCCGTCAAAAGTGCCCAATGACTCTTTCTTGAAATCTGTTTTGATTTTAATGCTTCCTACACCTATTTCTAAATTCCTAGTGGCTAAACTCTACCCTAATGACCTAGTATACATTATGGATGATATGAATTCACTCCCTATAAATAGAGGTCATTGGTTGTGTTTGGCACAAGAAAATTTCCTATTTGTTTCAAGTTTTTCAAAAGAGAAGAAAGTTTACTTGCATTGGTTTTCAAAGTTTTTTTCATTTGCAAAAGTTTTCAGCTGGTTTACAAGTTCTTTTTATTTCTTTACAACTGAAATTTTTCTCACTTCACTTCTTAAGCCAAAAATCATCTCCACTCTATAAGAAGTTGTAAGAGAGTTTGTGGTCTTTTGATCACCAAGTGACTTGTATTCCCTTGTGTTGAGATCCCTCTTGTGTAGAGGTTGGATTGGTTGGAGTTGGGTACTCCGATCTTATGTAGACCAATTATACTCCCCTTGGGTGTAAAGGTTCCGGTGTGAAAATTTTCTTTGTGGATTTAGTGGAATTCCTTCATAGTGGTGAAGGCGGGGACGTAGAGCAGTAGCTCGAATCTCGAAACAAATTACTTGTGTTTGCGATTGGTTTCCTTATTGCTTTACATTTCTATCTTGTGATACCACTTGCTTGCACTTCATTATTGCACTCATTTCATTTACTTGCATTTTCGGTCTTTACTCATTTCAACAAGAAAGCAATTACGCGCCTCAACTCAGAATCTAGAGGAATCAAAGAGGAGAAGTTCTAGAGCCCTTCACGGGGAATTCGGCTTCAATTTCTTGTTTTGAGTGACCGCTTGCATCATTTATACTTAGTTGTTAAAAAGATCATTAGATTAGCATTAATACCTATTCACCCCCCTCTAGGTGTTTTTCAATATTTATGTATCACCTTTACATGTGACGCCTCTATCAATGCGGGTAGTTATGGACAGCGGCAGGTTCCTCGCATGCAATCCCACCAACCAGCGCCAATGGTCACAGCCGTTACAATAAATTCAACACGTGAAGATCGTGCAGTTACAGTGGCCCGCCAATTCCGACTCCGCATAGGCATCCTTGTTAGGTATATATGATCCCTAGTCTTCCAGGAAAAGGAGATCGCTTTCTTAATCCTCAGAGCGCACACATCATCATTACACTAGCATCTCCCTGTGCTAATCCATCCACTACACTGAAAGTTTTCCTGTTTCAGTTCATCACCACACTAGCAGCTTCATGTGCTAATTCATCCACTACATTGTAAGTTTCCTTATTCCAGACCATCATCACGCTAGCAGTTCCCTATGTTAGTCCACCCTTTCTCCTGTCGGTCTTTCCTACTATATTCCACCTACTAATCTCAAACCCGAAGGTCTTAGGCTGGCACTACATCGGTGTTCCTCACCTGAAAAGTGTTCTTTCTTGTGTGTTCTGATATGTATCACCATGAGAGCGCCTCAAATCGCTTGTGGTGGGTTCGATCCACGGTGCCAGTTTTTATCCACCACAAACTATTGTTTTTATTAAAAGTTGAATCCACACTCAAAATCTCCTTCCTATCCAACCCAAAATCGTCCACAAAAAGCCTCTCTTTTAGTACCGATGGTCCCGAGAAAGCAAACTGTCACCCACAATGGTGTCCCATCAAAGGGCAAGGCCAACAGCATCGTCGGGGGTACAATTCCCCCGCTTGTCGATGACCAACAGCGTGCTACTGAAGACACTGGCTCCTCCTTACATCAAGGGGGCAGCTGCCAGCGTCCACCTACACCGTTATTCAAAGTCCAGATCCTTCAGATTCTTGCCGACATGAAGAAGAAGATGGAGCAACAGATCCGATCAGATCACGGCCGAGAGCAAGCTGCTCTCGACCGCGAGAATGCCACCCAGAAGCAGGAGGCATTGAAGCGTCACAATGATTAGCTCCTGGCGCAGATCGCCACCCCCAGAAATCCAAGGAGCAAGATGATTGTACACGTTTATTATTATATTCTTACATCTGTCCTGTAATAAATCCTCCTAATTCCTTATCTTAATGTCTTACATTGCAGATTTGCCTTAATGAAGGGAGAAAAGATAACACCAAATAAAATCCAGTTAAATTCTGATTTAATTGGATCAATTTGGTTAAATAAAGATAATACCAAATAAAGATCAGCTAAATTAGATTTATATGGATCTATTTGGTTTCTTAAAGATAAAAGGAGATACTACCAAATCTAGACGCAAATCCTATCAGAAAATATAGGATAACAAAGAGAGGATATTCTCAAATCTATTCCAACTAAATTGAATTTATTATCCTTACTTGAGAAATCAACAAATATAATCCTAAATCTAGAAGTGCAGAAATGAATTTATCAGTATACAAAGGGATAACATGGATAAGAATATTGGTTGATGGGCCTGAGCTCATCTATTCACCACCCTTTGGCACTCCTTCTATCCTATAAATACTGCAATTTCTGAAGGCAAAAGGGCACCACTCTGCAGATTTCCCTTGGATTTTCCTTTAACTTAACTTTACTTTAACAATTTAATTTTCTTTCAAAACTGAAAAGAGAATTTTTAACAATAGTTATGTAAATTAAAAGAAGGAACTTACTAAAAGCTTCTATCGATGTCTCTCCTTATGAAATACGACCAGCATAGCCACTTGCTATAGCAGTAACATTGAGGACCTAACACTATTCTAAACTTTTATATTTTTCTGTGCAGGTTAAACTCGATCAAATTTTGGCACCATTGCCGGGGACTTGTGAAAATTTTTGCTTTTGAAAATCAACATTTAATTTTTTTTTCTAGTTTTATATAAAAAATTTTAAAATTTAAAATAAAAAATTAATTAAAAAGTTCAGAAATTTAAATCTTTAAAAAATTAAAAAAATAATTTTTATTATTTTTCTTTTTCATCCCTAAGAGTTAACTTTCAACTTATTTTTTTTGCAGGGATTTTTCATGAACAAAGTGAAGATTTATACAAGAAGAAGAAATTTGCTTGCTTGCTAATTGCGCTGCATAAATAAATAAATAAAACAAACAAAAATTGCTTGCTTCAGAGTCATCAGAAAGGTTGGTGTTTTTCTAACTCTACTCACGAATCTCCTGTCAGTAGGATTTTGAAAGAGCTTTTGATTGGACTTGATTGTGCTACATTAGTGCATTTTGCATAAAAACATCTTAAGAGTTGTCTCCTCACATAAGGCCAGGATTTCATTACTCATTCCTTGGCTCAAAGTTTTTCTCAAGCTTGAACTAATTTAAAATCAATTAGAACTTGACCACTAGGATTTCGAGCTCATTAAGTGAATCTATTGTTGGAAGAGACCAGTGAACACTTTCAAGCTTTTAAAGAGAAACTTCCTTGTCTTAAAAAGGGTGAATTAACTATGCGGCGGTGCCTGCTCTGGAAGAAGGACTGAATCGCTTGTTTGACGGGTTTCACCGGCATACTCACAATCCGTTCAACCCAGTTAGGAGATGTCCAACTAGGGAGAATTTTTCTCTTAAGATTAGTGGTTAAAAATTGATTACCTTCAAATTAAATTCAAGATAAAGAAAACACTTAATTTGGAATCGATTGGTTGAGTTATCTTGTGTGCAATCTTATCTAGGATTTAAAAAATCCTTCTTCAGGGCAGTACGCTGGTTATGCGAAAGTGGGTTCGTGTTAAGGGTCGATTAGAATCCATTACTATCTCTGACCCTACTGCTAGAATGAGTGATGCAAATGAAAATCGTCAAATGACCTTAAAGAATTACATGTGTAACACCCCGCTCCCCGAATACGTACTTAGTTGTGTATTCATATTTTCTGATCGTATTTTTCGATTTACTTCCCGTATTTGTTTTGTATTATGAATTCCTTATATGATTATTTTGCCTTGGATTCGGATTTGTGAACTCGGAGTCAGCCCTAGTCTGAACCGGGAACTCGATCCTAGTGAATTGCTCGATTTGGCCTTTTCGCTATTCTGATTTGACCGATTTCAGTTTTAAACATCATTTTCCAATATTTTAGATTTTCTATGATTTTCTGAAATTTTCCTGAATTAAGTTGAAATTCTTCAAAACCGGGGTCGACCGATACGACAGACTGATTCTCGGATTTTTAATTAACAAACGGAGTTGAATTTCAAGAAACGGCTTTCCTATAACTTCTTAAAATTTCATTTTCTATCTAAATACTTTTTCTGGAAATTTTCTAAATTTATCAAAATTCTACTGGATTTGGTGTCGGCCAGTATCACAGGTTGATTCCAGGAATTTTAATTTACAATTGGAATCAAATTTCTGGATTCCGCTTTCATATTACTTCTTAAAATTATATTTTCTTCTTTCAGACATTTTCTGGGATTTTTCAGATTTTATCAAAATCTGGCCGACCCGGTGTAGACCGGTATTGACCGTTGACTTCAAGATTTTTATTTTGAAAATGAGATTGAATTTCTGAAAACCGATTTCACCAAAAATCTTTATATAATAGTTATTATTTTTGAGAATTTTTGGGAGGCTTTCCAAACTACTTAAATTTTTGGACTTTTCCGGAGTTTTCGGTGTTTTCCCAGATACCGGAATTTTATCCAGATATTCTACTTTTCTCTCTTTCCACTTTTCTCTCTCCTCGCTAGACGCGAGTTTCACCAACCCTCATTAAATGCAGTGATCCTCTCCATACTGCATTTAATGCTTATGTGCAAATTCAACCCAGATCAAATCACCATGCCTTTTTGTCTTTTCTATTAAACGCAACTTTTGCGTTTTCTACTGGACGCAACCTTAATTTCCGCGTTTGGCTCCTTATTTGCCTAGACGCAGCTTTGATGTCTTGGGGACGCAACATTCTTTGGAATGAAACGCAAGTTTCATTTAAAGGATGGAGATGGCACATTATAATATTATTTTCCTCCATTATATATTAACCCCCACTCCTTCTCTCTCTTCCACTTTTTCTCTTCTTCCTTCTCCATTCCCTGCAACGAAACCAGCAGCCAAAATGGCCATCTTTCCTTTCCTTTGGCCAACCATTCTCTTCACCTCTTCCATTTTCTCCATCACCAAAACCTCCATCTTTTTCTCCTCCATTTCCTCCTCCGTTCCAACAACAACAACAACCATAACACCATCCTCTCCACCTTCTTCTTCCTCATTTCTCCACCATGAACCCATTAAACTCCAAAGTTTCACCACCCTCTCCACCACCATAAACACCACCTTGGCCACCAACGATCACGCCATCTTCCTCTCCTCGGCGTGCTCTTTTCAACGGACCTACTCTTCGCTACCCGAAACCCTTTTTGCAAAACTTCAATCTTTCAATATGAACTACACTTGCACCACCATCTATGGGTTAGATGTGGAGCTTTTACCACCTTTTCTGGCCAACTCCGGCCACTTCCGGCCACCTCATTTGGATTGGGGCTGAGCTCTTCTTCGTCGGTAATATCTCCGATGATTATTCCGGTAATCGTTTACGATTATTCCGGTAATCATTCCGGTGACAATTGCAAGCAATATCTCCGATGATTATTTCGGTAATCGTTTACGATTATTCCGGTAATCATTCTGGTGACAATTGCAACGACAAACACAAACGTGACCACCACCATCTTCACTTCCACCATCACTTTTACCATCACAATACCACCTCCATCTCCTTTACTTCAACCACCAAGCATCACCTTTCTCTTCCTCTCTGTTGATTCCTAACGCGGATCTCACTCCCGCGTCTAGGCAATCCCTTAACGCGGCCTTCGCGTTATTGTGTCGACGCAGCGCGGAGTCCATACCCGCGTGCGTCTGTGTCCCTCTCGTGTCAACACAACGCGGAGCTAATTCCCGCGTCTGTGTTCTTCTCGTGCTAACGCGACGCGGAGCCCACGTCCGCGTCCGCATTCTTCCCGTGTTATGACTTGAACGCGGGTATCGAACCCCGCGTTTGTGACATCTGTGCGACGCGATTCCCGCGTCTGCTATCTCCCGCGTCTGCTATTCCCGCGTCTGCGACCCCCGCGTCTCACTCTCAAACCCACGTCCCCCTATGCATACACTCTCTCCCTGAACACTTTCTCTCTCCTCTCTCTCATTCTCTTTCTCTCTCTTGATTTCCTCCTGTCTCTATCACTTTCTCTCTAACGCGTTGACGCGTTGATTTCCTGGATTCCGGATATCAGAGATTTCACTATGTTTTTAAAGACTTAGGCGAGTGTCCTCGCTTTCCTCTTGACTTTCCCATTTCATCGGTCAACTTGTATTATTCATGATTTATGCTGTTTGGAACTAACACTTTCTTTGATTGTATTTAACTATTATTCTATCACTTGACAAAGTACGTGCTTGATATGTTAACACTTGACATGCTTTTGCTTGATACCTACCATCTACATGCTAATACCTGACACCTGTCTGTATCACTTGATAACTGTTGTGTCATCACCTGACACCCGACTTGCTACTTGACACTTGCTTCTTACTATGACATAACTTATCACCTGCCTCCTGACATATTAATACTTGACCTGTGATTATCACATTTACGGGAATACTATACTTGTTATCCTGTATTATATATACAGTGACCTGATTTATAGTACTCATGTACTCCTGAACTCCTGATCATGTCTTGCACCTGCTATTTCCGTAAACTGATAATTACATAATAAATCATAAAAAGGAACAACTTGCATCGGGTCGGGGGAAACTCGCGGCTATCAATATATGTTCGTGTTTACAGTGGTACTAGGCATGTTGTGCAACTAAAACTTCCGGTCTGACCTGTGGGCCTCCAGGCGACCGAGGGGAGTGCTGGCTCCCTCCTTCCTGGTACCATCTTGATAAGGGCATCCTACAAGACCCTCCTGATCGCCTTGCGGCAGGTTCCGTCCACCAAGCAACGGAACAATCCTGGGCCGTGGTCCCGGGTATGTACGGGACCCACTGTAAACATTGTTCGTTGATACCCTCGTTGGTTTCCAATAACAATCTTGCTTTACTCAGATGTGGATATATGTGTGCTGGGACGCTAGTTCACATATCTAGACATCGGGGTAAGACGAGTAATAATAATGATAAAAGATGCCAGCTATGAATCTGTGGTATGCCTTCCCATATTTGCTTGTACTAGATTTTACTTCGGCTTTCCGGTTTTATGATTATTATACTATACATGTTCATACCATGCTCTCTACTTGTATTCTAACGCGCCTGTCTCCTGCTCTTATCTGATTATACTATGAGTCTTCCCTGCTTGATATCATATGCTGTATATCTACATGCTCCTGTACGCTGGTTCGCTTATCTATGCTCGCCACCTGGCCTTTGTATCACCACTCGCTCGGGGAGTTCTGACTCCTCTGGATCCTCATGTCCAGGTCCTGGAGCTTGGAGCATGTCGGAGCTTGGAATTTGTGGAATCTCAGTTGCTGACCAAAGTAGCGCAGCGGTAGCGTGGATCTCCAGCAGACCGTCCAGAGCTCTATCCTTCCAGGCCCCCTGTGTGCCTCTCAAGTTTTCCTTTTGTAAACTCGTGAGTGCCTTTGATACTGTTCATACTTGTACATCCATTTGTAATCTCGCATTTGCGCCTATCGGTGATGTAATATTCTTGGAATATTTATCACATCTGGTGATAACTTTGTAAATGTACTCATATGTTGGAATGTATAATGCACCACTTGCTTCCGTACTCTGATTCTTGCCTGTACTGATGCTTAGCTTATATACGTGAGGGTATTTCTGACCTGCGTATATACGTCGCAGTAACGTCTCCGTACCTGCTGGATCGGGGTGTTACAGGGTGGTATCAGAGTCTAGGCTCTCACATCCTCAGTACAACCAGTCGGCAAATTAATGGTAAAGCAATTTGCAACTGGAATGCATGAGTCTTGCTTATACAATCCAACTACCAAGTACAAAGTTATCCATTCTCTCTTGATAATTTTACCCTTGAATTCTGAAGTCCTCCCATCCTTTCATACTTCAGTTTCTTGTTATTCTTGAACCAACTCGGACATGAAAAGACAGGAAAATCATAACGGTTCTGGTTCTTCTTAGAGAGGCCCTAATGGAGGAAGTGTTGATTTGAGATGATTTCTACAAAACATGATGAAAAACTAACAAGAACAGATGAAGGTCTCGCACCAAAGATTATTGGTTGCACTCCAGGAACAGAAGCCAGACAACATGTGGGATTTCAGGAAATTAAAGCCGACAATCTTTTCAAGCATAGAGGAGCCCTTGATGCATAGCAGTGGCCGGTAAACATGATGGATCTTCTGAAGACAATTCAGGTCCCTGACGAGAACCAAGTGGAAGTGACCAAGATTTAGTTGAAAGATGTGGCCAGAACGTGGTGGTTGGCGAAGGCAGCGAGACTGGAAAAGCCCAACACTTGAGACTAGTTTTCGAAGGATTTCTATAAGAAGATTCTTCTCTGTAATAGCTCAGAAAGAAATGAAAGAATGATTTATCAAATTGCAGTAAGAAGATTGAATTGTAAATAAGTACACTGCAAAATTCCTAAGGCATAGTCGGTCAGTGTTTTACATGGTGGCCGACAAGGAGAACCGAGCAAGCAATATCTTAGTGAGAAATGAAGATGAGGAGCAAGATGTTTCTTATTCCCAAGCAGCCCAAGAAGTATTCTCAAGTTCTTTTGTCATCATCCGGGAAGTAGAATGGACCCAGAGAAGAAAGATTAGGATAAGTTGCAGATGAAATTGGTGAAGAGACCCTCTTAATTGATGAAAGTGAAGGCTCAGACAGGCCTCTGGATACCCTACTAGCTAAGCCATCCCTCCAACCTTACCCTCAACATATGACATGGGAGTATTGTCTGAAGCCGAGCACCTACAACACAACCGCCGGAGAGGTTATGAATTATGTCATATACGGGTTCAGAGGTTAGTTGAAAAGTGACTGTCTGTTCAAGGAGACAGAGAACATCGCACTGATCAGATCAACTCATCCAGTATCACCATTGGGAAGGAATCCAGGACCTACTGGCAGAATAACCTCGCTTCATCCCCAGCATCCAGCATGGAGTCATACACAGAAGAGACCAAGAGCTAGGGCACATGGTAGAAGGAGGCAAACATATAATCTGACTGAAGAGGAAGTCAGGATGCTCAATATGATGGAGTGAGAACAGGAAGGGATGCTCAATATCTGAAAAGGAACCCTGAATGTACTGACCGTAACTAATTATTCCCATTTTTAGCATGTCCGGAGTTGGTAAATTCTCTATATCATATCCTTCTCATTGTACTATCCTCACCAATCTTAGTCCATCCGTGTCTACCTCTATATTTCATGATTCCTATCCCTTCCATTTATTCTATTTTTACTATTCTGATTTTTTGTAATCTTTATGCCAATTTAAGATATGCGTAGACTAGTGAGGTAACACCAGGGCAGGTGTGATTCGCTCTCATTATGTTCTAGCATTCCTCGACTCTGGTACATCACATTGTTTCATACTGGACAGATCTTCGGCCTCGCATTATATTCTTGTATTTATGGATACATCATGGGAGACCAGTACATCAAGTGGAGTAGTCATCGCTTATATAATCAGGTAGACTGTATCATTACATTAGAAGTGTCAGTATATAACAGTAATTCAGAATCAGGATTTCTGGCAGACAGAGTTATGGAATTTTCTATTTTTATTACTCCAATAGCGATCATGATTTCTTCAACTATGTTCATGGAACTCAGGAATTCTCAGAGCTGATTTGCAGTCACGTTATTATTTAGAAGACAGCATTCGGGACACATTTAGATTATTATGATTTCTTGATCGTGTTCTCAGAGCCACGAACTTCTGGGAATCCTTATTGATTTGGCGGACCATGGGCTCTGCTAGCCTCGCTAAGCGAGGGCCGTGTTCTAGTCACCCGTGGACCTAACCGGGTGTGAGCTTCGCTGCACCCTGGTACTTAGCATTTAGCGTTGTGTTACGCGCTGGCTTCGCCGCGTGAGCTTCGCCATATGCGAGCCTCGCAGAGCGTTAGCTTCGCCGCACCCTAATGCTTAACACCTGAGCTGTGTTCCGCGATAGCTTCACCTAGGCTTGCTTTGCCCGTGGCTAGTTCCTTCAGTGCTTAGCACTCTAGCCCGTTCCTCGGATTTCTTTTGCCTAGCGTGCTTTCATGGATCCGCTGAACATGGTTTTATCGCTGTATCTGAGCCATCGCCATGATCCCTGTCAATGATCCATTCGACCAATCTTGCATTGCTCAGACACCTTCTACATGTTTCATCTGCAGTAGAGTTATTCTATATTCTTGGTTATGTCTTTCAGAGTTAACAACGCCCAGTATGCAGAAATTCTTAATTATTGGTCTTCTTGGTTCATGCTCAGTATTATCAGAGTTTCCTTTACCTAGGATATTCTGGTCTACACTCGGGGAATTATTATGTATGCAGCACATCAGAAATTCTACTGCAGGACTCTTTATCAAGAACAACATCATGCCATGCAGGGTTTTATATTATATTATGGATTTCAGCACTACGGATTTCTATGGATTTCATCAGCCTTGGTTCACAATCTGATTGAAGTATTATTGATTATCTCTCCAAGTCAGCTCACTTTATATTATTCAAAATGGGTTAGTCTTTTGAAGTTCTGGCAGTGTTCTTTTATAAACAGACATCAGATCAGTATTATTATGGCACCGTCAGAGGATGTATGTATACGGCAGAAGTGCAGAGATGCTTTAGTCCTGAGTTAGCTGTTCAGTCAATCTGGGAGAACGGCTCACAGTTATTCGTATCTTGATTGGCATAATCCTCATTCCTATCTTTTTGTGTTCATTTCACCCCTTATCGAAATTGCGAGGACGCAATTTTTTTGTAAGGTGGATGGAGTGTAACACCCCGCTCCCCGAATACGTACTTAGTTGCGTATTCATATTTTCTGATCGTATTTTTCGATTTACTTCCCGTATTTGTTTTGTATTATGAATTCCTTATATGATTGTTTTGCCTTGGATTCGGATTTGTGAACTCGGAGTCAGCCCTAGTCTGAACCGGGAACTCGATCCTAGTGAATTGCTCGATTTGGCCTTTTCGCTATTCCGATTTGACCGATTTCAGTTTTAAACATCATTTTCCAATATTTTAGATTTTCTATGATTTTTTGAAATTTTCCTGAATTAAGTTGAAATTCTTCAAAACCGGGGTCGACCGATACGACAGACCGATTCTCGGATTTTTAATTAACAAACGGAGTTGAATTTCAAGAAACGGCTTTCCTGTAACTTCTTAAAATTTCATTTTCTATCTAAATACTTTTTCTGGAAATTTTCTAAATTTATCAAAATTCTACTGGATTTGGTGTCGGCCAGTATCACTGGTTGATTCCAGAAATTTTAATTTACAATTGGAATCAAATTTCTGGATTCCGCTTTCATATTACTTCTTAAAATTATATTTTCTTCTTTCAGACATTTTCTGAGATTTTTCAGATTTTATCAAAATCTGGCCGACCCGGTGTAGACCGGGGTTGACCGTTGACTTCAGGATTTTTATTTTGAAAATGAGATTGAATTTCTGAAAACTGATTTCACCAAAAATCTTTATATAATATTTATTATTTTTGAGAATTTTTGGGAGGCTTTCCAAGCTACTTAAATTTTTGGACTTTTCCGGAGTTTTCGGTGTTTTCCCAGATACCGGAATTTTATCCAGATATTCTACTTTTCTCTCTTTCCACTTTTCTCTCTCCTCGCTAGACGCGAGTTTCACCAACCCTCATTAAATGCAGTGATCCTCTCCATACTGCATTTAATGCTTATGTGCAAATTCAACCCAGATCAAATCACCATGCTTTTTTGTCTTTTCTATTAAACGCAACTTTTGCGTTTTCTACTGGACGCAACCTTAATTTCCGCGTTTGGCTCCTTATTTGCCTAGACGCAGCTTTGATGTCTTGGGGACGCAACATTCTTTGGAATGAAACGCAAGTTTCATTTAAAGGATGGAGATGGCACATTATAATATTATTTTCCTCCATTATATATTAACCCCCACTCCTCTCTCTTCCACTTTTTCTCTTCTTCCTTCTCCATTCCCTGCAACGAAACCAGCAGCCAAAATGGCCATCTTTCCTTTCCTTTGGCCAACCATTCTCTTCACCTCTTCCATTTTCTCCATCACCAATACCTCCATCTTTTTCTCCTCCATTTCCTCCTCCGTTCCAACAACAACAACAACCATAACACCATCCTCTCCACCTTCTTCTTCCTCATTTCTCCACCATGAACCCATTGAACTCCAAAGTTTCACCACCCTCTCCACCACCATAAACACCACCTTGGCCACCAACGATCACGCCATCTTCCTCTCCTCGGCGTGCTCTTTTCAACGGACCTACTCTTCGCTCCCCGAAACCCTTTTTGCAAAACTTCAATCTTTCAATATGAACTACACTTGCACCACCATCTATGGGTTAGATGTGGAGCTTTTACCACCTTTTCCGGCCAACTCCGGCCACCTCATTTGGA
Organism: Agave tequilana; assembly: GCA_038442645.1. Taxonomy (NCBI): domain Eukaryota; kingdom Viridiplantae; phylum Streptophyta; class Magnoliopsida; order Asparagales; family Asparagaceae; genus Agave; species Agave tequilana. The sequence continues at coordinate 62,323 of JAVJIF010016066.1, forward strand.
TTAGGGCTGAGCTCTTCTTCGTCGGTAATATCTCCGATGATTATTCCGGTAATCGTTTACGATTATTCCGGTAATCATTCCGGTGACAATTGCAAGCAATATCTCCGATGATTATTTCGGTAATCGTTTACGATTATTCCGGTAATCATTCTGGTGACAATTGCAACAACAAACACAAACGTGACCACCACCATCTTCACTTCCACCATCACTTTTACCATCACAATACCACCTCCATCTCCTTTACTTCAACCACCAAACATCACCTTTCTCTTCCTCTCTGTTGATTCCTAACGCGGATCTCACTCCCGCGTCTAGGCAATCCCTTAACGCGGCCTTCGCGTTATTGTGTCGACGCAGCGCGGAGTCCATACCCGCGTCTGTGTCCCTCTCGTGTCAACACAACGCGGAGCTAATTCCCGCGTCTGTGTTCTTCTCGTGCTAACGCGACGCGGAGCCCACGTCCGCGTCGGCATTCTTCCCGTGTTATGACTTGAACGCGGGTATCGAACCCCGCGTTTGTGACATCTGTGCGACGCGATTCCCGCGTCTGCTATCTCCCGCGTCTGCTATCTCCCGCGTCTGCTATTCCCGCGTCTGCGACCCCCGCGTCTCACTCTCAAACCCACGTCCCCCTATGCATACACTCTCTCCCTGAACACTTTCTCTCTCCTCTCTCTCATTCTCTTTCTCTCTCTTGATTTCCTCCTGTCTCTATCACTTTCTCTCTAACGCGTTGACGCGTTGATTTCCTGGATTCCGGATATCAGAGATTTCACTATGTTTTTAAAGACTTAGGCGAGTGTCCTCGCTTTCCTCTTGACTTTCCCATTTCATCGGTCAACTTGTATTATTCATGATTTATGCTATTTGGAACTAACACTTTCTTTGATTGTATTTAACTATTATTCTATCACTTGACAAAGTACGTGCTTGATATGTTAACACTTGACATGCTTTTGCTTGATACCTACCATCTACATGCTAATACCTGACACCTGTCTGTATCACTTGATAACTGTTGTGTCATCACCTGACACCCGACTTGCTACTTGACACTTGCTTCTTACTATGACATAACTTATCACCTGCCTCCTGACATATTAATACTTGACCTGTGATTATCACATTTACGGGAATACTATACTTGTTATCCTGTATTATATATACAGTGACCTGATTTATAGTACTCATGTACTCCTGAACTCCTGATCATGTCTTGCACCTGCTATTTCTGTAAACTGATAATTACATAATAAATCATAAAAAGGAACAACTTGCATCGGGTCGGGGAAACTCGCGGCTATCAATATATGTTCGTGTTTACAGTGGTACTAGGCATGTTGTGCAACTAAAACTTCCGGTCTGACCTGTGGGCCTCCAGGCGACCGAGGGGAGTGCTGGCTCCCTCCTTCCTGGTACCATCTTGATAAGGGCATCCTATAAGACCCTCCTGATCGCCTTGCGGCAGGTTCCGTCCACCAAGCAACGGAACAATCCTAGGCCGTGGTCCCGGGTATGTACGGGACCCACTGTAAACATTGTTCGTTGATACCCTCGATGGTTTCCAATAACAATCTTGCTTTACTCAGATGTGGATATATGTGTGCTGGGACGCTAGTTCACATATCTAGACATCGGGGTAAAACGAGTAATAATAATGATAAAAGATGCCAGCTATGAATCTGTGGTATGCCTTGCCATATTTGCTTGCACTAGATTTTACTTCGGCTTTCCGGTTTTATGATTATTATACTATACATGTTCATACCATGCTCTCTACTTGTATTCTAACCCGCCTGTCTCCTGCTCTTATCTGATTATACTATGAGTCTTCCCTGCTTGATATCATATGCTGTATATCTACTTGCTCCTGTACGCTGGTTCGCTTATCTATGCTCGCCACCTGGCCTTTGTATCACCACTCGCTCGGGGAGTTCTGACTCCTCTGGATCCTCATGTCCAGGTCCTGGAGCTTGGAGCATGTCGGAGCTTGGAATTTGTGGAATCTCAGTTGCTGACCAAAGTAGCGCAGCGGTAGCGTGGATCTCCAGCAGACCGTCCAGAGCTCTATCCTTCCAGGCCCCCTGTGTACCTCTCAAGTTTTCCTTTTGTAAACTCGTGAGTGCCTTTGATACTGTTCATACTTGTACATCCATTTGTAATCTCGCATTTGCGCCTATCGGTGATGTAATATTCTTGTAATATTTATCACATCTGGTGATAACTTTGTAAATGTACTCATATGTTGGAATGTATAATGCACCACTTGCTTCCGTACTCTGATTCTTGCCTGTACTGATGCTTAGCGTATATACGTGAGGGTATTTCTGACCTGCGTATATACGTCGCAGTAACGTCTCCGTACCCGCTGGATCGGGGCGTTACAACATGTATCCTACAAGGTCCACCTAACCTTCCTGTATTACTTTGTCGGCCCTTACGGCAAATTTCGAAATTAAATCCGGTATGATACAGATACTTTCAGTCTTTCAGAGATTGGCAAATGAGAACCCATACCAACATGTTAGGGAATTTGAGGATATTTGTGGCACTATGAGATACAATAAAATGACAGCGGATCCCTAAAACTTTGGTTATTTCCCTTTTCCCTAAAAGAAAAGGTCAAATCTTGGCTTATTTCTCTCCAGCCTGGTACAATTTCCACTTGGGTAGCGTTAGCTGGAGCCTTCTATAGAAAGTTCTACTCCAAACAAAAGACTGCTTCTGTACGTCAAGCCCTTAACACTTTTCATCAACAAAAAAGGAGACTTTTTTCACATACTTTGAAAGATTTAAGAATCTTTTGCTTGAGTGTCCGCACCACGGATTTGAAAAAATTCATTTGATCTAAATTCTGTACGAAGACTTAGACTACAAAAATAAGACCATGATTGAGTCTCTTTGCAATGGAACATTCACCAGTAAAACCGCCAATGATGCATGAGAATTTTTTGAAGAGATAGCAGAAAACACTCTAGAATGGGAACATATTGTTGGCCCAAAGGCCCTTCACCCTAGTTTTGATGATGATCAACTCATGTAGTTATAGTTACTAATGATCTTGTGTTTAATTAGTGACAGATTCATGATCAAGATCTTAGTAGGTGCATAGCTCAACAAAGGATAAAAGAACAAGATTTAGAGCTTGCATGTGGTGATCCAAGGAGTTTTTGGATCAAGCTTGGACCAAGTCAAGAAGATGAGAAGCCTTCAAGGGAAGACTTCAAGAAGTTGAAGACTTGTGTCTAGGTATAAGATTTGTATTTTTGTTTTAGTAAAAGATGTAAAGGATAGATAGTTGGTGGATTGCTCAAGTCTATATCACACACACACTCTTGATTAGAACTCTTGTTTTAAAGTGCTTTCATAAAAGATTTTGTTTAGAAAAGAATTTTTTTTTATTTGGAAAAAGATTTTTCTTTGTGACAAAATATTTATCTTGGATTTTGGTATTTCAAGTTTACATATCTTATAACCAAAACCATACTTAGTGCTTATTGTCAAAAACTAGATATTACATCTTAATTGTGTAGTGGATCATATCCATACACACCATGCTTTTAAATGAACTCAAATATCTTGTTTTGTATATTTGATGAAGATTTAGAAAAACAAGTTTGGAAAAACATGTTTTGGAAAAATACATTTTGGTTATTGAGCTAATATTTCCAAGTTACAAAAATAGACCAAAACATCTATAACATGTCTTGATTTTGTGCAAGCATGTTTGTTCTTTCAAGTATATTGGTAAAACTATTTTTGTAGAATTTCTATGTATTTTTAGGATTTTATAAAAGATTTTTAAATCCTGTTTTCTGACCTGGAAACTGGCTGACAGGCCAAACCGGTCGACCGGTCCGGTCGACCGATGTGCACAGCCCTGTGCACGTTGTCAGCACAGTGGCCGGTCGACCGGGTCGGTCGACCGACCAAGAGAGCTTTGCTCTCTGGAAATATCAGTCGACCGGGCCGGTCGACCGACAGTTCATTCCAGGTTATCGGTCGACCGAGCCGGTCGACCGGTGGCTGCAACGGTCAGAAAAATGACCGTTGGCCGGTCGACCGGCGGTCGACCGACAGCACTGACACAGCCCCAACGGCTCTATTTTCTGCAGCCTATAAATTGGGATCTTGTCATCTGTTTTGAGGTTAAGATTTTGGAGACCTTTGAGCTAGTTTTTCCAACTGATTTCAGAAGTTCTCTCCACATATTTGAGAGCAAATATTTCCAATCAAAAGGGAGCTTTTATCAAGAGAGTGTTAAAGTGATTTCTTGAGTTTTCCATCAAAACTTTCTTTCCTTGATTTCTCACACTTCACTTGAGCATCCATAGACATATCTATCCTATAGGAAAGTGTTGTAGTGAGCTTTTGTAATTGGTGATCAAGTGTTAGATCACCAAAGAGATTTTCCATTGTACTTTGAGGAAACGGGCAAGTGTGCTCGTTGTTGGTGGTTGGAGTTCGGTTGTGAACTCATTGGTAGAGGTACGGCCTCGGCGAGTCGGTGGACTTGCGTGTGTACGGGACTTGGGAGTCCGAGGGTTTGTAGGTGTACGGCACCGAGGAGAGATCCGGTGGGATCTTACATAGTGGAAATCCTTCGTGTGTCGAAGGCGGGGATGTAGAGCAAGTGTGCTCGAACCTCGAAACAAACCCTTTGTGTTTGCGATTGCTTACTCTTCCCTCTCTCTCTCTCTTTGTCTCTATTTTATATCTTGCATTCAATTTATTGTGTTCATCTTATATATGCATGATATATTCCCTTGTGCTTATAATTGTTATATACTTGCGTGGGATTGCTTGTTAACACTAGTATTCAACCAAGAGAGCCAACGCGGCACCTCAACCCATTCAAGGGGAATCTAGAGGAGCTTGTCCAGAGCCTCGCAAGGGGAATTCGGCAACACTCTTGGTTATACATAAGTGTTAAATTAAAAAGAAGTTTTAATTTGGTCAACTTAGTTTTAATTCCGCATTATTTGTTCATAAGTGACCATTAGATTAGCCATCACCTATTCACCCCCCCTCTAGGTGATCTTACAATTGGTATCATTGGTTATTTGCAATTGGTATCAATATGACTTCATGTTGTGTATATCCATATTTTGATTGTATGTATGAATGCCTTCAAATTATATCAATTTCTATTGGTATTATCTTGTCATACATATATGTTATCTATTTGTGCTTATTTTACAAGTGGTATTTCCTTTAAAGCACAAAGATTGTTGATGCTAAGCTTAATTAGATTTCAAATTGGTATTTCATAATAAGCTTATGCATTGTGTTTTGAAATTGGTATCAAAAATTCAAAATTTGATTATTTTACAATTGATATATCAAAATTTGTTGTTACTAAGAAAAAGTTAAAATTTTGTTTTGATAAAGAAAAATTCAAAATTTTTGATTTGTATTGTCTATATGCAAGGAGAACTTAACATCTCTTCTACATATAGATTCATGTTGAGTATATTATAATTTGAGGAGCTTGACAACTCTTCTTTTCATGATATACGTGTGTAGGGGGAGCTTCACATCTCCTCTTATGCATGACATATTATACGTTATGTGAATTAGGGCTTGTCATCCCTCCTTCATGTAATGTATATGTGTCGGGAAGCTAACTTAACGTCTTCCTCTTCATGAATTTATATCGCATATAAATTTTATTGATTGATTTGTATTTTACCCTCCTTGATTTCTTTGTTTTTGACAAAAGGGGGAGAAAAATTTGTTTGATGTATTTTTCTTTGAACCCTTTGTTGATGATTGACAAAAAGGGGGAGAAGAATTTGTGATTTTATATGCATGATTTCATGATTTCCTTACTTAAGGGGGAGAAGTATTTGGTTCCTTGCTTAAGGGGGAGTAAGATTTGTATTTATGCATATATGTTGTCTTGCAATTAGGAGCAAAAGATTTGATTTATGATTTGATTTATATGATTGCATCTCCTACATTGCATACATGTCATGTGCTTTTACTGACATATCTATTATTTATTTGGTATGCATGAGTTAAGGGGGAGCTTCTTTGAAGCTTTACTTTAATCCATGCATATATAACTCCATGAGTTTTGTCATCATCAAAAAGGGGAGATTGTTGGCCCAAAGGCCCTTCACCCTAGTTTTGATGATGATCAACTCATGTAGTTATAGTTACTAATGATCTTGTGTTTAATTAGTGACAGATTCATGATCAAGATCTTAGTAGGTGCATAGCTCAACAAAGGATAAAAGAACAAGATTTAGAGCTTGCATGTGGTGATCCAAGGAGTTTTTGGATCAAGCTTGGACCAAGTCAAGAAGATGAGAAGCCTTCAAGGGAAGACTTCAAGAAGTTGAAGACTTGTGTCTAGGTATAAGATTTGTATTTTTGTTTTAGTAAAAGATGTAAAGGATAGATAGTTGGTGGATTGCTCAAGTCTATATCACACACACACTCTTGATTAGAACTCTTGTTTTAAAGTGCTTTCATAAAAGATTTTGTTTAGAAAAGAATTTTTTTTTATTTGGAAAAAGATTTTTCTTTGTGACAAAATATTTATCTTGGATTTTGGTATTTCAAGTTTACATATCTTATAACCAAAACCATACTTAGTGCTTATTGTCAAAAACTAGATATTACATCTTAATTGTGTAGTGGATCATATCCATACACACCATGCTTTTAAATGAACTCAAATATCTTGTTTTTGTATTTGATGAAGATTTAGAAAAACAAGTTTGGAAAAACATGTTTTGGAAAAATACATTTTGGTTATTGAGCTAATATTTCCAAGTTACAAAAATAGACCAAAACATCTATAACATGTCTTGATTTTGTGCAAGCATGTTTGTTCTTTCAAGTATATTGGTAAAACTATTTTTGTAGAATTTCTATGTATTTTTAGGATTTTATAAAAGATTTTTAAATCCTGTTTTCTGACCTGGAAACTGGCTGACAGGCCAAACCGGTCGACCGGTCCGGTCGACCGATGTGCACAGCCCTGTGCACGTTGTCAGCACAGTGGCCGGTCGACCGGGTCGGTCGACCGACCAAGAGAGCTTTGCTCTCTGGAAATATCAGTCGACCGGGCCGGTCGACCGACAGTTCATTCCAGGTTATCGGTCGACCGAGCCGGTCGACCGGTGGCTGCAACGGTCAGAAAAATGACCGTTGGCCGGTCGACCGGCGGTCGACCGACAGCACTGACACAGCCCCAACGGCTCTATTTTCTGCAGCCTATAAATTGGGATCTTGTCATCTGTTTTGAGGTTAAGATTTTGGAGACCTTTGAGCTAGTTTTTCCAACTGATTTCAGAAGTTCTCTCCACATATTTGAGAGCAAATATTTCCAATCAAAAGGGAGCTTTTATCAAGAGAGTGTTAAAGTGATTTCTTGAGTTTTCCATCAAAACTTTCTTTCCTTGATTTCTCACACTTCACTTGAGCATCCATAGACATATCTATCCTATAGGAAAGTGTTGTAGTGAGCTTTTGTAATTGGTGATCAAGTGTTAGATCACCAAAGAGATTTTCCATTGTACTTTGAGGAAACGGGCAAGTGTGCTCGTTGTTGGTGGTTGGAGTTCGGTTGTGAACTCATTGGTAGAGGTACGGCCTCGGCGAGTCGGTGGACTTGCGTGTGTACGGGACTTGGGAGTCCGAGGGTTTGTAGGTGTACGGCACCGAGGAGAGATCCGGTGGGATCTTACATAGTGGAAATCCTTCGTGTGTCGAAGGCGGGGATGTAGAGCAAGTGTGCTCGAACCTCGAAACAAACCCTTTGTGTTTGCGATTGCTTACTCTTCCCTCTCTCTCTCTTTGTCTCTATTTTATATCTTGCATTCAATTTATTGTGTTCATCTTATATATGCATGATATATTCCCTTGTGCTTATAATTGTTATATACTTGCGTGGGATTGCTTGTTAACACTAGTATTCAACCAAGAGAGCCAACGCGGCACCTCAACCCATTCAAGGGGAATCTAGAGGAGCTTGTCCAGAGCCTCGCAAGGGGAATTCGGCAACACTCTTGGTTATACATAAGTGTTAAATTAAAAAGAAGTTTTAATTTGGTCAACTTAGTTTTAATTCCGCATTATTTGTTCATAAGTGACCATTAGATTAGCCATCACCTATTCACCCCCCCTCTAGGTGATCTTACAATTGGTATCAGAGCAATTTCAATTGGTATCAGAGCAATTTCACATATTAGTGTTGATGATAAGCAACCCACCACCATAACTGCCACCAATAGGGGTGGTATGCATAGAGTCAACCCCAATTTTGAGAGTGATGCCAAAATGACATTAGTAGTTCGAAGACTTGAAACTTTAGAGATGAGCAAGAGAGTTCAATCTTCGACTCCCGAACCATTTAAGCCAGTAGTTATCTCCCGTTTGTGTCCTTTGTGACAGTCAAGACCATTTTGTTGAACAATGCCCCGGGTTGCTAATTATCAAAGCCTAGCAAGCAAATATACTCAATAAATTTCGTAAGCCCAACCCCAACAACAATCCATTCAGTGAAATGTACAATCCGAGATTGCGGACATCCCAACCTTTCTTGAAAATCTTCTCAAGGACAAGAATATGGTGGATCATCATCATTCCAAAGATCACCTCCTAACAATCAATTTCATAAGAGATCAAATTTTTGTCGCCTTTGTTGGCGAGGGACGATAAGTTTTCTATTTTGATTTCTTAACAGTTAACTATTTTCTTCTCTGTTTTAGTGTGCAGGTACTAATTTCTGGAATGAAAGAGCTGCAGTAGACATATAGCTTACTCCAATCTCTGCTCTAGAAAGCAAAGCTCAGGGTTCCTCACTATTGCCGCGCAAATGCAGCTTTGCCCGCATTTGCGTTGCATAGTAGGAAGAATTACTAATTTGTTTTAATGCAGGTTACTTGAATTACAATTCTCAGTCTTTTGCAGTGTTTATTATTCCTATTTAACTTAATTTGCATACTGTTCTAACCTCAACAGTAACCTAATTGTTTGTAAATGCTTAAAAAATATTTAGACATTGCATTATAGGGAATTTGTCTATTTCGTCACATTTTTTTATTACTGCTGGAGCAAGATACGTTTGCATTGCATATAGCTTGGGAAACACACATGTATGATTTATTGCTTGAGCGTTATTTAGCTATATACATGCACACGCGCACTAAATTGAATTAAAGGCTTGTCCTATAAACAAGATAAGGTGGGAAGTCATTACCCTCCCTTAGCCCAAAAACCATCTCCTCACTCACTAACCTATTCTAATTAAAGTGAGTAAACGTTAGCCCAAGGGACACCTCGCACTCAATCGGAGGTTGACCTAAGGGGGAAGTTGTTAGAATTTGACTCTTGTCAAATCGGTGTCAAAGGTCGGTGATTGAGAGACGAAACCTCAAAGGCTGATGGTTTGGCTTAATTAGGCTCATCGCTTTTAGCGGATACCTCCCACCAATCTTACCCTAATCTGACCGATTAACTTGTGGTCAAATTTTATAATATACCCCTGGTGGACAGTCTAACCAGTTAGGAGTCGTCTAGATCTAAAGTATACCCTAACTTAGGCTAGATTTTTCTTTGTTTATTTGTCTGTTTGTTTTTGTCTTTATTTTGACATTTTTGTGATATAGATTACAATTCCAATTATTCCAGTGCATATGTAATCCATACTATCCCCGACCTCTTTTGACTCGGATATTACCAACCCGGCATTTTATAATTTTAACCAACTAAGTATGCCGGATTGGTCTTATCCATATCAATATATGCCCCAACCCCAGTATTATGAGCAAGATTGGGATGATCATCACCACTCTTCATTGAGTCAGTGAGGATACAACTCCCCCGATTCATACTATTAACAACCTGACCAACATTTAGCTTCGTATACTCAATATCAAGATCAACCTATAAAAGAAAAATCTTCTTTAGAAAAGAGTTTCGAAGCCTTTCTTGAGTTCACACGACATTTGAAATCTCGACGAACTCAATACTAGCAAAAAATTCCTAAGTCCAAGATCCTCACTCAATTTTTCAAGTCCCACTACAACAAGAAGAACCTATTGACTTAGAAAAGAGTATGAAATACTTGATTTAAAGCCAAAATTCTTTGAACCAGTCAATCAATATGTTAGAACCACAAGTCATTTGGTCAATACTTATACAAATGATAAGGAAAAGAAAACTCTCCCCACCCAATCTTTGACCATTCCCGATTTTCCTAGCCATATTGATAGGGACCAAGAATCATTGTATCTTGAAAACTTTAACCAAGATTCAATTTCATCACACCATCTTGAACTTGACCAATACCAAACCATTCACAAATTGGTAAGTTTCCATTTCAATGAAATTGAACTTGATTGTGAATGTGACACAGATCCCCAATTTTGTGATTTAGTTTCACTTTTCGAATCTATGTTGACTCCAGTATCTTTATTCGATTTGGACCCAATCATGAGCCAACACTGATTCCTGACCTATAGTTTTGAAAATGAACCATCTATTTTGGATAGTCACATTTCATTGTTGGGAAATGAATGTGAATTTCAATTCTTTGATTTGGACCAAATTCTTGAATCGAATCTGACTCTTGAACCCAAACTTGATTTAAGTCAATTCTATGAGTCAGCATTAGTTCCCGTTCTTTCATTTCCGAGCCCAAATCAACCATAACACTGAATCACATTCCATTGTTGGACCAAGATATAGACAGTTATGACTCAGTGATGATATTCGAAAATTGGTCATATAACCGGGATAAATTTCATGTTAGAATCTTGCATGATCATATTAGGGAGTATAATAATGTAAATAAAAAAGAGATCATCAAAGGTGGGTTCCTTAATAATCTATATTATTTAGATTAGGTGGTAACGCTTGGCCTAATCCGACCGCCACCGGAACCACCACCTTAAGGTAATATTTTTCCTTCCCTTTCTTTTTTTTCATGCATATATGCATTCATTCATATATTGAGGACAATGCATGAGATAGGTATGGGGGTTCTAACATAGGTTTTTCTCTTTATTTGTATATATTTAAAAAAATATTCTTTTCTTGTAAAAACTTTTTGAAAAGAGAAACAATATTTTGACTTATTTTTGTAAGAAAATAAGTTAATTTAAGAAATAAGAGAATCATAATTAAGATTTCTTATACTTGGTCAAAATAAAATTATTTGTTTGAATTCTAGAGTTAGGAAGAAAAATTGAAAAAGTAATTTAGTCTTGATTTTTATCTTGATGAAATATGCATACTTTATACACTTACACATTTTGGACTCAAAAACAAAGATTCTTATGCCTTATAAAAAAAGAGAAAAAGAAAAAGAAATTATATACATATCTAAAATCCTCTGATTAAACTAGGTATTTGTGCCTCATAAAACATAAGTATTCACACCGAAAAGTGATACATATAATAAATAAAAACCTTAGTTTTGTGGCCTTGTTTCCTCGTCCTCAACTCATTGGGGTATTTGCTCACCAGGTGCCCTAAGATCGTTCGGTTTGGGAGTCACCGACTAAAAGCTCATTACATTGGCAGATTAGAAAGCCTAATAGAATAAATGGATAATACCACTAAAAATATGAAAAATAAAGTATAATAGTTAGAGTTAAAGAATCTCGAAAATTTCACTGTCACAAAGGTGCATATGACTTAGGGTAAAACAATAAACTAGATGAGAAATACAGTTTGACTCCTTACCTTGGTTTATGACGAGTTTTTGAATAGAGACTAAGTTTAGGAATAAATAGTTTGATATTCCTTTTCAAATATTTCTTGCAAAAATTTTCAAATATTTCTTTTCCTTTTCAAAATGCGTTTCCGAAAATATTAACACTTTGTTTCTCTTTCTTTATGAATTTTGTGGGTGTAATCTACTAAAAATCCTCACGAGACAAAACTGTCCTCTAGGGATAACCTAGAGGTTTAACGGCTTGTTGCACGTACTAAATGTAACCGTGATTCCTACAAAAGTGAGTTAAATTAGGTTATCTCTATTTTTACTTGTTTTGCTCGAAGACGAGCAAAAATATGTGCGGGGGTGTGATTGTACACGTTTATTGCATATCTATTATTATATTCTTACATCTGTCCGTAATAAATCCTGCTAATTCCTTATCTTAATGTCTTATTTTGCAAATTTGTCTTAATGAAGGGAGAAAAGATAACACCAAATAAAATCTAGTTAAATTCTGATTTAATTAGTTAACTAAAGATAATACCAAATAAAGATCAATTAAATCAAATTTATATAGATCTATTTGGTTTCTTGAAAATAAAGGGGGATATTACCAAATCCAGAGGCAAATCCTATCAGAAAACATAGGATAACAGAGAGGATATTTCCAAATCTATTCCAACTAAATCGGATTTATTTCGATTTATTTGGATTTATTATCCTTGATTAAGAAATCAACAAAGATAATCCTAAATCTAGAAGTCTAGAAATGAATTTATCAGTATACAAAAGGATAACATGGATAAAGATATTAGCTGTTGGACAATGATTTGAGCTCATCTCTTCACCACCCTTTGGCACTCCTTTTATCCTATAAATACTGCAATATCTAAAGGCAAAATGGCACCACTCTACAGAAAGAGATTCTAGGCTAGTTTTTGCTTTAGTTTAGTTTTAGTTTTTCTTTCTTTTTATAATGTAATTTTCAATTTATTTACACCTTAGGTTAGAGAGAATTACATGAGAGAAGGAGAGGAAGAGTTATATGTAAAGTGACATTGGATGTAATCCCTCTTCAAGAGAGAGTTGTATTGAAGTGCCAACTAATATAATTTTCATCCTTCTTCATTGTGTTCGATCTAGCCGAAGCTCTGCTTTCATATCTTCTTTTTTACTGCTTTGCTTTATTTCAAGGTAAACTTCACACAGATTGAAGGTATGTTAATCTACATAAAGGTGTACGCGCCGGAAAAGAGGGAAAGAGGAAATGCTGTAAAAATTTTCCTTGAATCAGATGAAAAAGATTACAACAAAAATAACTTTTCCTTCCAGTTACAAGGGAGGGAGGATGTTGAATCTTGAATCCTCCCTTTGTTTAATGCTGAGTCCTTCGTGTGGCGGTGGAGAGTGAATCTTGTTCTCCGTTGACCGGATGACCGTCGGGATCGTCGGGGATCTTCTCTTCGGCTGGTAGAAAGAGTAGCACAGCTCTTGTCTACCAAAACTCTCAAAGAGAAGGTAGGCAAAGAGTAGCTTGTACGCAGCAAACTTGACGAAGAGTTGAGCTCTCTCCTGTCTCTGTCTTGTCGTCTGATTGCCTTCTGCCTTCTAATTTTCTTCTGATCTCCAATCGCCTCTCCTCTCCTCTGATTGCCGATTCCCCCGACCTCATAGCAGACGGGGCTATTTATAGAGGTCCTAGGGGGTGAACGTGCCCCCTAAAAATGCTCCACGATGAGGGGCTGACCTCCCCGCTATGTGGGCGGCGACTGGCCCCATAACCAGGGCGGTTATAACTGAGACGCGGGTTTCAGCCCACGCGTCTTGAGGTTGAGGCGCGGGTGTTGAATCCACGCACCTTGATGCTGAGGCGCGGGTGTCTAGCCCACGCGCCTTGATGCTGAGACGCGGGTGTCTAGCCCACGCGCCTTGATGCTGAGACGCGGGTGTCTAGCCCACGCGCCTTGATGCTGAGACGCGGGTGTCGAGCCTACGCGTCTAGAACTTGAAACTCTGCTTTTTAATGGCTTGTCTTTTAGTGATTTTTAGACAGCCTACAGAACCCCCTCCAAAGTTTTCGATATTTCGCAGTTAACTGGGACGGATTTCGAAATACTTTGGACTCTAGCTGAATTCACCTTCATGACTGGACTGTTAGTGCTCCGGGTTTGATCTTATCTGGAGTTGGTCTTCGTGAGTGTACTGTTGAACTCTTTGAGGCCACCAGAGTTGATCATGTTGAGTGTCTAGATACACAGTCTAAACCTCCCCGATTGCTTTTAGTCTGTCATGGGGGTGCTTTAAGCCAGGAGTGGTTGGTCATCTGCTTGTGCCAGTGTACTGTTGAACTGATTTGCAGAAGCAGGAGGCCGAACGCTGGTCCTTTTTGAAAAGCAGAGATGGGACCGCTTTAAAGACGCGACTGATCTTCCATAAAGCAGACGCGATGTTCAGCCGGGCTGGAAAGACGCGAACTTCTTAGAGAGACGCGACTTTTTGAATGCATTTATGGCGGTGCTGACGAGGCACGTCCATCGAAGAGGCGTGTCCGTTGGGTGCGAATCTGTGCCATGTCATGATTGCGCTGCCAGTTGGCCTGGGGGAACCGGCGGGATTTCACCTTTTGGCGCGCGGGTCATGATTGCGCTGCCAGTTGGCCTGGGGAACCGGCGGGATTTCACCTTTTGGCGCGCAGACTTCCTGGTTCATTAAATGATTCGCTCCACGTGTCAAGCGATGACTCGCTGCAGGGCTACGGTGCGCGATCTTCGCTGCAGAGAAATTGATTTGCTCCACGCGTCAAGCGATGACTCGCTGCAGAACTAATCGAGCCACGCGCCGCGTATCTTCGCGAATCCTTGTGCCTATAAAAGGCAACAGTTAGAGAGAGATCTCTTCTTCTCCGAACGCACTTGCTTAGGGTTTAAGAGAAAAGAAGTTCTTCTTTCTCCGTTCATCTCCATCACCAATGGCACCTAAGACCAAGCCAACCGCATCTTCTTCAAGAGCAACCGTCGCCGAGGCCCAGAGGGGCGGTTCTTCCACGCACGGAGTCTCTTTCCCAGGTATAACGCCGTTTAGGGTTGAACTTAGTCATCAAATGGGAGTTCATGGAACCCCAAAAAGATATCTTTTGGAGGAGAACCACTAACAGAACTGTCAACACAGAAAACAAACCGTGTTTGATTCTCAGACGCGGTTTCAGACACGGTCTTTGAGTTGATAACCAAGGCGCGGGTTTGATGACCTGGTGCCAGTGAGTCCTGCATTTCGGATTCTTCACTTAGAATATTTCTAATTGTGAAGAGTTCAGACGCGGACTTGAAGATTTTTCATCAGGTGCAGGTCTTTGATGAATCTTGCACCTGAGCCCAAGTACTTAAAGAATTTTCATAAGTCTTGGTTTGCAAAACGCGGACTTGATCCTGGCGTTCTGTGACATCAGGTGCTGGTTTTTATGAATCTGGCGCCTGAGCCCAAGTACCTAGAGAATTTTCATAAGTCTTGGTTTGCAAAACGCGGACTTGATCCCGCTGGTCTTACGCCCGGATGCGGATTTGCAAGTCTGGACGCGGATTTGATAATTCCTGCGTCCAGTATTTCTTCTGCGTCTGGACGCAGATTCGCAGGTCTGGACGCGGATTTGATAATTCCTGCGTCCAGTATCTCTTCTGCGTCTGGACTGTAGACACTTAACATTTTTCTGATAAAGTGTCTGATTAAGTGTCCTTCTCTTTTGCAGTACCACACCCTTCTGCCCCACTCGCCAAGAAGCGCCACTTTGGACATGTAGGTGGTGCTGACCGTGATCTGGCCTTTGTGCTACAAAGGACAGTACCCGTGACTGCTGACAAGTCGCAGGAGCGCCAGAAAAGGCTCTCTAATGTTGATATGACAACCCTTCGGGTGCTTATGACCGATGCAACATTCACAACGGATGATCGCGTCAAGCTGGAGAAGCCTGCCTTCTTCTTCGGAGATCGTGTTGGCGATGGCGGCTATTCCATGTATGATGGGAATTATAGATGGCTCCGTCAGATAGGGGATAGGAGGTTCTTTCTTCCAGAAATGGAGAGGATGTTCCCACTGTCTTATCTCCAGCACATGTCCGTCCCTCGGAAGATGAAATGGGACGTTTCCCGATACGTCCCTGAGATTACCCTTGGTGACTTGGGCTCCCAGAGGGTATACCGTCATGACAGTCATGATAGGGCAGTTCTTGGCCTGTTCCCCGGGTCGCGCAAGTCTGATCTCCCAGTTGGGGAGATACCAAAACTCGGCACTACCTTCCTCAACGCGTTTATAAAAGCGGAGGGTGATTTTCCGGTTGAGTTCCGTGCGCCCGGGTGGGTTCATTCCACCGAGAAGTATTGGTGGCGCAGGATGGTGAGCTTCGTCCTTACCGATCTTGGAGATCTGCTAGAGCATGTGGGACTGTACCCAGCAGTCAGGGCCGTGCAGTATGGCATCCCGCCGAGTCCTCAGAACTTCTTCGGGGTCCTAGAGCGTTACAATTCTTTGACGGGGACATTCTTCAACCCGGTCGGAGAGATGGGCCTTGCACTGCACGAGTTGCATGAGGTCTCGGGGCTGGCAACAGGGGATTCTCCCTATGAGGAATATATCCCAACCACTGAGGAGCTCAACCTCATGAAGAAAGGGTCTCCTCAAATGTACGAGACTTATTGGGAAGTGCTATGTCACTTCCATATTTGCGGCCAGATAACCACTTGGAGGTCAGGAGGAATCAAGCAGCTGTCTTGGGCCAGTTACTTGTTCAACAATGTCAATAAGAAAGACTATCCAATAACTCGACTGGCTCCCAGCTCCGACCAGGAAATTGAAGACAGGATCGACCAGGCTTCTGAAGGCTTCTACACCACGGATTCGAATGAGGACGGTTTCGAACCTGATATGGTCTTCGAAAGCTTTCACCATCAAGCCCGGACCCCTATCTCCGATCGAGCATTGTTGGCGGGCTTCTTAATGCTGTGGCTGAAGCGTTGTGTGGTGCCCACGCTGCCACATGAAGTCATTGTTGCCGACGTGGTGTACCCGGCGGTGCTCCTGGCCTATGGCAGTCCCATATCCCTTCTTCCGGCCGTGGCGGCTGGCATTCAGAGCGGGTTGCGGGCGTTAACCCACAACTTCTGCGAGCCAGGGAAGGCTGTCAACTCCCATGGCCAACCGATCCTTGACTCAGAGGGGAAGCCGACGGTGAAGCGCCCCAACCCTCGGATCGAGCTGCCTTACACGTACCTCATGGCTTGGTACGTGATGCACTGCCCTTCCCTGATGACGCCGGTGTCTTGGAGTGAGGGTTTCGCCCCTTTTGTACAGCGGTTGGAGGGTTCGGACTGGCGTAATACTTATATGTATTTCGTCCGGAAGTGCATTTCAGATGCTTCGAACTACCAGCTCAATCGCTGCTTCCCCGAGATCCCTGGTGCATCCTTCGGGGATCTATTTATTGATTCCGCGGGCCCAGATGACTATACGAGGTTGGCCTCGGGGGTCTTCTGGTGGTTGATCAACATTCGGCCTGGATATGTGCTCTTCCGGCAAGGGACTTCATGCACAATCGAGCCGTACATGCCGAATCGTTTCGCCCGACAGTTCGGCTGCGATCAACTCTACGTCGGCAATCCCAATGCTCGACTCGCCTTTGAAGGGAACTTGTTCGAAGGTGCTCGGGCTTGGTACTACAGTGTGGCCGGAGGGACGGAAGCAACTTTCCGTCTACCTACCGAGGGGTCAAAGTGCCGTATGAGCTTCAGCTTCTGCTCCTGGTATTTCCAAGTCAACCAGACACCAAACTTTATTCCGGAGTATTCATGCATTGAGAGTATCAATGCAAATCTTGAAGCAAGGTCGGAGTCCGGTAAACGCTCGCGAGGCGTCGAGCAGTACCTGAAGGCTCTGAAGGAGGTCGGGAGAAGGTCAAGGGAGGAGCCGCGAGCAACAAGGGCGAAGCCGCGACCAACCAGGGCTCGACAGGCGGTGGGCAAGCATCGTCAAGGCTCTACTTCCACTGCTGAGCCTGCCCCAAAGAAGGTTCGGAGAGACTTGACGGCCGAAGTTTCTCGATCCGCGAACATCCCTTCTGGTGTTGGGGAGCCGAGGGTGGAAGAGGTGGACAAGGAAGACACTCCCTTAGTCCGTACCCGCAGGTTACACCGCAGGAGCCTCAGGATTGCAGAGGAAGGGGAGCCTGCTGACAGGCCTAACGCCACTGATGTAACGCCCCGATCCTGGCTGGTACGGAGACGTCACTGCAACGTATATACGCAAGTCAGAAGTACCTTCACGTATATACGCTAAGCATCAGTACTGGCAAGAATCAGAGTACGGAAGCAAGTGGTGCATTATACATTCCAACATATGAGTACAATTACATAGTTATCACCAGAGGTGACAAATATTACAATAATATTACATCACCAGAATGGCGCAATTGCGAGATTACAAAGAGATGTACAAGTATGAACAGTACAAAGGCACTCACGAGTTTACTAAAGGAAAACTCGAGAGGCACGCAGGGGGCCTGGAAGGATAGAGCTCTGAACAGTCTGCTGGAGATCCGCGCTACCGCTGCGCCACTCTGATCAGCAACTGGGAGAATCCACACGCTCCAAGCTCCATGACCTGGACATGAGAATCCAGGGGAGTCAAATGATACTCCCCAGGCGAGTGGTAGGCAAAGGCCAAGTGGCGAACAAGGATAAGCACAAGGGTGTATACAAGTATAGCGGGTAGGAACAGGTATAATATAATCATCATAAAACAGGAAATCCGATATAAAACCCGATTACGAGTAAAACCGATCGTACGAGTTTAGGTCACGGTTCCATGAGACTAGTACATCGAAGGAATAATCCAAACAAGGAAACCCTCATCTATATACCTTTATCTCATATCATCGTGATCCAAGCACATACAACCCGAGTTACAAAGTGGTCATAACAGGAATCAGAACAGGAGTCATAACAGGTATCATAACAGGAATCATAACAAGAGTCATAACGGGCATCATAGGAGTCTTTTATTATTATTACTCGTCTGACCCATATATCTCGGTATGTGTCCTGGTGTACAGTCCAACACACATACATCCATATATAAGCAAGCCGAGGGTTGTTAACGGAAGCAGATGGAGAACTGATAGCGCTTCTTATAGTAGTTCCCATACACCTGGGACCAGCTTAAGGGCCCTAAGTCCCCCTAACACGCATCTTCTGTGGGCCCAAAGTCCCACTAACACGAATCGTCAGTTCAGGTATTCCATTACTATAAGCAAGGTATCATTCCGGCATCCATCACTTCCTCCCATTCCCCGTGCAAGTGGTCCTTTTTTATGGCTTATCACGATTATCAGATTACGGGAATAACTGGACATAACAGGAATAGCCCTACAGATTCAAGAGGTGGCCCCCACCGTGGATGGTGTGGCACTTTGTGCTGTGTGGCACTTTGTTCTGAGGGGATGGATTCTAGAGGTGGCCCCCACAGATTCAAGAGGTGGCCCCCACCGAGTGGTGTGGCACTTTGTGCTGTGTGGCACTTAGTTCCATTCAGGATAACAAGGCAGGATTCCCGTAATTGTGATAATCACAAGTCAAGTATTAACATAACAGGTATAAC
The DNA here is from genome assembly GCA_038442645.1 of Agave tequilana. Taxonomy (NCBI): domain Eukaryota; kingdom Viridiplantae; phylum Streptophyta; class Magnoliopsida; order Asparagales; family Asparagaceae; genus Agave; species Agave tequilana. The sequence continues at coordinate 81,647 of JAVJIF010016066.1, forward strand.
AGGAGGCAGGTAATCAATCATGTCAAGAGGTTGATAGTAGTCTGGTGGCAAGTCATGTCATAACAAGGGGTCTTGCCAAGTGGTAACATGTCAAGTGCTAGATGATAACAAATCAGTTGTCAGGTGATATACATGTGTTAAAAGGTATCATGTAAATGACAAGTAGTATAAACAGGAGACAGGCATTAGCATGTAGTAAAGCAGTAGCTGAGCACAACTAAGCGGAGCTGAGCAAGCTGGGATACAGACAGCAAGCAGGATTTATCCCTGGAGCGTCTGGCAAGGTTACCGGGACAACTCGGCTTAAAGTGCGAGTAGAAAATCCGGCAGCATCCCGCCTAGACGAATCTAGAGGTAAAGCGCTGAACGCTGGTCATGATAACCAGGCGAAGCCGAAGACCTGACGGTCCCAATCACTTCCCTTTCGGGACAGTGAGTGACCGGAGGCTGAAGACCGAGAGACCTGCCGGCCCCAATCACCTCTCTTTCGAGACAGTGAGTGACCGGAGGCTGAACTGAGAAACCTGCAATGTTAGTACCACATGAACAAGAATCATCTATAATAATACAAGCATTCGTCACAGAGCAATACATGTCCAGATACTGGCACTAGGCCATACACAAATACAGGGACTCAGCCCAATACATAATACATGAAATGGAATACATATCGACCCGACGAGGCGGGGAAACCCAAATGGAGGCGAGAGCGAGAACACTCGCCTAAATCACCGGAAAGCCGAAAAGGTCCGAAATCCATGGAACTCGGGACGCGCCATAATTATGAAAGGAGAGAGTGCACAGGAAGACGCGGGTTTTGGAAGTGAGACGCGAGGGTCGCAGACGCGGGAGTTAGCGTCGCGAGAATAACAGACACGGGAATCACAGACGCGGAAATAGCAGACGCGGGGTTCGCGTCGCAAGATGCCTCAAACGCGAGGTCTGCGTTCAAGTGCGGACGCGAGGGAAACGCGGATGCGGACGTGGGTTCTGCGTCGCGTCAAAACAGAAACGCGCGGAGCGCGTTAAGGGATTGCCTAGACGCGGGGTGAGATCCGCGTTAGGAAAGTCTTGGCGAGGAAAATCACTCGCTGACAAGATTCCTTTGTTGCGCCCGACGAAGGGAAGTTCGGCCCCAATCCAAAAGGAGGGTACCGGCCCTAAGTCTTGCCAACGGAGAAGAACACGGCTCCAATCCAAAAGGAGGGACCGGTCTTCGAGTTTTGCCAACGAAAAAGAGCACGGCCCCAATCCAAAAGGAGTGGCCGGCCCTAGAGGAGATGGAGTGATGGTGGTTTGTGGAGGATTTTGATGGTGGTGGTATTTTTGAAGAAGGTAAAGGAGAAGGTGGAAGCTTTGGAGTTTGTGGTGGTTTCCATGGAGATGAAGGAGGAAGAAGATGAAGGTAAGGAGTTGGAGGAGTTGTAGTGGTGGTTGTTGTGGTGGAGATGAAGGAGGAGTTGGTGGAGGTTAAGGCTTTGGTGAAGAGAAAGAAGAGAAAATGAAGTGAAATGGAGAAGGAAAGGTATTTATAGGATTTGAGTTTGTAAAGTGATGCAAATAATTAAAGGAGAGGGGGTTTTTGCAAAATGGGGAGATGAGGTGACTCTCTTGGCCACTTGGCTTGTTGTGATGATGAGAGGGGAGTGGGGTGTCTTGGAAATGACATTTGGAAGAGAAGGAATTAATGAAGAGAGAGAAAAGAGGATATCATAATGGTGTTGCATACCATATAGGACAAAAGCAATAAAGGAGGAGAATCTTGCATTCCCTTCACTCAAAACGCAGCCCTCACCTGCGTTTGGGCCGAATGGGTTAAACGCAGGGATTAAGCCGCGTTTAGGGAAAGCCAAAAGCTGCGTTTCAAAGAGGAGAGAGAAAGTCATGATAATGGATGGGATTTGATCTGAAGTGCATTAAATGCGGAATGGGGAGGATCTTTACAATAAATGCGGAATCCCAGGTTGGTGAGATCCGCGTTTGAGGAAGAAGAGAGAAAGTGGGAAAAGACAGAGTGGAATATACGGGACAATCTCCTCGGTAACTGGGAAAACACCGGAAAGGCCCAAAAATAAAGTAATCCGGAAAGCTTCCCAAAAAATCCTTAAAAATCATAAATATTATAAAATGATTTTTGGTGAAATCGGTTTTCAAAGATTCAATCTCATTTTCAAGATAAAAATCCAGAAATCAACCGTCAATCTCGGTATACACCGGATTGGCCGGATTTTGATAAAATCTGATAAATCTCAGAAATTGAATTTAGATAGAAAATATGATTTTAAGAAATAATGTCTAAAGGCACTTTTAGAAATTCCAACCGTTTGTAAATTAAAATTCCAGGAATCGGTCAACGGTACTGGCCGACACCGGTTTTGAAGATTTTCAACATAATTCAGGAAAATTCCAGAAAATCATAGAAAATCTAGAATATTGGAAAACGATGTTTAAAACTGAAATCGGTCAAATCGGAATACCAGAATATCCAAATCGAGCAATACTCTAGGATCGGGCCCTCGGTTCAGACTAGGGCTGACTCCGAGTCCACAAACCCAAATCCAAGACAAAACAATCATATAGAGAATTTATAATACAAAACGAATACAAGAAGTAAATCGAAAAATACGGTCGAGAAATCTGAATACGCATCTAAGTACGTATTCCGGGAGCGGGGTGTTACAATCCATCCACCTTACAAAAAATTGCGTCCTCGCAATTTCGTTAAGGGGTAAATTGAACACAAAGAGGACAAGGGCGGAATTTATACCAATTAAGATATGAAGCACTATAGGTAGGGCTCTCAAGTTGACTGATCAATAACCAGAATATAGAAATCTTCTGCACTTCCGGCTGTATAAGTCTTCGAACGATGCCAAATAATACCGACTGATAACACAGCTCTGCTTTCTGCTGTGCTCCATACTCAATGTCGCTCTGAGAATAAGCCAGAATACTGAAGATAAGAAACCTTGATAATACCGAGCACAACCAATAATTGAGAATTCCGAATACCAGGCATCGATCACTCTGAAGGATATAACTGAGAATATAGAGTACCCGTAGAGAATTCCGAGTACTGACTTCTGAAAGATAATTCGATCAGGATCAATCCAGAGAATACCGAGCTTCATAAAGATGTCCAGAGAGATCACGTCATAGCTTTATTCAGAACCAGCCAGTACCTTTCTAGTCTATTCATATCTTAAGTTGATATAAAGGCTTCGAAAAACCAAAACAGGGTAAAGGATAGGAGGGATTAGGAATCAAGGGAAAGATGATCAAGAAAATAGATAACTCTGTACTTGTAGTTGGATTGTATAACCAAGACTCATGCATTCCAGTTGCAAATTTCTTTACCATTAATTTGCCATCTGGACGTACTGAGGAAGTTAGAGCCTAAGCTCTGATACCAACCTGTAACGCCCCGATCCTGGCTGGTACGGAGACGTCACTGCAACGTATATACGCAAGTCAGAAGTACCTTCACGTATATACGCTAAGCATCAGTACTGGCAAGAATCAGAGTACGGAAGCAAGTGGTGCATTATACATTCCAACATATGAGTACAATTACATAGTTATCACCAGAGGTGACAAATATTACAATAATATTACATCACCAGAATGGCGCAATTGCGAGATTACAAAGAGATGTACAAGTATGAACAGTACAAAGGCACTCACGAGTTTACTAAAGGAAAACTCGAGAGGCACGCAGGGGGCCTGGAAGGATAGAGCTCTGAACAGTCTGCTGGAGATCCGCGCTACCGCTGCGCCACTCTGATCAGCAACTGGGAGAATCCACACGCTCCAAGCTCCATGACCTGGACATGAGAATCCAGGGGAGTCAAATGATACTCCCCAGGCGAGTGGTAGGCAAAGGCCAAGTGGCGAACAAGGATAAGCACAAGGGTGTATACAAGTATAGCGGGTAGGAACAGGTATAATATAATCATCATAAAACAGGAAATCCGATATAAAACCCGATTACGAGTAAAACCGATCGTACGAGTTTAGGTCACGGTTCCATGAGACTAGTACATCGAAGGAATAATCCAAACAAGGAAACCCTCATCTATATACCTTTATCTCATATCATCGTGATCCAAGCACATACAACCCGAGTTACAAAGTGGTCATAACAGGAATCAGAACAGGAGTCATAACAGGTATCATAACAGGAATCATAACAAGAGTCATAACGGGCATCATAGGAGTCTTTTATTATTATTACTCGTCTGACCCATATATCTCGGTATGTGTCCTGGTGTACAGTCCAACACACATACATCCATATATAAGCAAGCCGAGGGTTGTTAACGGAAGCAGATGGAGAACTGATAGCGCTTCTTATAGTAGTTTCCATACACCTGGGACCAGCTTGAGGGCCCTAAGTCCCCCTAACACGCATCTTCTGTGGGCCCAAAGTCCCACTAACACGAATCGTCAGTTCAGGTATTCCATTACTATAAGCAAGGTATCATTCCGGCATCCATCACTTCCTCCCATTCCCCGTGCAAGTGGTCCTTTTTATGGCTTATCACGATTATCAGATTACGAGAATAACTGGACATAACAGGAATAGCCCTACAGATTCAAGAGGTGGCCCCCACAGATTCAAGAGGTGGCCCCCACCGTGGATGGTGTGGCACTTTGTGCTGTGTGGCACTTTGTTCTGAGGGGACAGATTCAAGAGGTGGCCCCCACCGAGTGGTGTGGCACTTTGTGCTGTGTGGCACTTAGTTCCATTCAGGATAACAAGGCAGGATTCCCGTAATTGTGATAATCACAAGTCAAGTATTAACATAACAGGTATAACAGGTATAACATGAGGCAGGTAATCAATCATGTCAAGAGGTTGATAGTAGTCTGGTGGCAAGTCATGTCATAACAAGGGGTCTTGCCAAGTGGTAACATGTCAAGTGCTAGATGATAACAAATCAGTTGTCAGGTGATATACATGTGTTAAAAGGTATCATGTAAATGACAAGTAGTATAAACAGGAGACAGGCATTAGCATGTAGTAAAGCAGTAGCTGAGCACAACTAAGCGGAGCTGAGCAAGCTGGGATACAGACAGCAAGCAGGATTTATCCCTGGAGCGTCTGGCAAGGTTACCGGGACAACTCGGCTTAAAGTGCGAGTAGAAAATCCGGCAGCATCCCGCCTAGACGAATCTAGAGGTAAAGCGCTGAACGCTGGTCATGATAACCAGGCGAAGCCGAAGACCTGACGGTCCCAATCACTTCCCTTTCGGGACAGTGAGTGACCGGAGGCTGAAGACCGAGAGACCTGCCGGCCCCAATCACCTCTCTTTCGAGACAGTGAGTGACCGGAGGCTGAACTGAGAAACCTGCAATGTTAGTACCACATGAACAAGAATCATCTATAATAATACAAGCATTCGTCACAGAGCAATACATGTCCAGATACTGGCACTAGGCCATACACAAATACAGGGACTCAGCCCAATACATAATACATGAAATGGAATACATATCGACCCAACGAGGCGGGGAAACCCAAATGGAGGCGAGAGCGAGAACACTCGCCTAAATCACCGGAAAGCTGAAAAGGTCCGAAATCCATGGAACTCGGGACGCGCCATAATTATGAAAGGAGAGAGTGCACAGGAAGACGCGGGTTTTGGAAGTGAGACGCGAGGGTCGCAGACGCGGGAGTTAGCGTCGCGAGAATAACAGACACGGGAATCACAGACGCGGAAATAGCAGACGCGGGGTTCGCGTCGCAAGATGCCTCAAACGCGAGGTCTGCGTTCAAGTGCGGACGCGAGGGAAACGCGGATGCGGACGTGGGTTCTGCGTCGCGTCAAAACAGAAACGCGCGGAGCGCGTTAAGGGATTGCCTAGACGCGGGGTGAGATCCGCGTTAGGAAAGTCTTGGCGAGGAAAATCACTCGCTGACAAGATTCCTTTGTTGCGCCCGACGAAGGGAAGTTCGGCCCCAATCCAAAAGGAGGGTACCGGCCCTAAGTCTTGCCAACGGAGAAGAACACGGCTCCAATCCAAAAGGAGGGACCGGTCTTCGAGTTTTGCCAACGAAAAAGAGCACGGCCCCAATCCAAAAGGAGTGGCCGGCCCTAGAGGAGATGGAGTGATGGTGGTTTGTGGAGGATTTTGATGGTGGTGGTATTTTTGAAGAAGGTAAAGGAGAAGGTGGAAGCTTTGGAGTTTGTGGTGGTTTCCATGGAGATGAAGGAGGAAGAAGATGAAGGTAAGGAGTTGGAGGAGTTGTAGTGGTGGTTGTTGTGGTGGAGATGAAGGAGGAGTTGGTGGAGGTTAAGGCTTTGGTGAAGAGAAAGAAGAGAAAATGAAGTGAAATGGAGAAGAAAAGGTATTTATAGGATTTGAGTTTGTAAAGTGATGCAAATAATTAAAGGAGAGGGGGTTTTTGCAAAATGGGGAGATGAGGTGACTCTCTTGGCCACTTGGCTTGTTGTGATGATGAGAGAGGAGTGGGGTGTCTTGGAAATGACATTTGGAAGAGAAGGAATTAATGAAGAGAGAGAAAAGAGGATATCATAATGGTGTTGCATACCATATAGGACAAAAGCAATAAAGGAGGAGAATCTTGCATTCCCTTCACTCAAAACGCAGCCCTCACCTGCGTTTGGGCCGAATGGGTTAAACGCAGGGATTAAGCCGCGTTTAGGGAAAGCCAAAAGCTGCGTTTCAAAGAGGAGAGAGAAAGTCATGATAATGGATGGGATTTGATCTGAAGTGCATTAAATGCGGAATGGGGAGGATCTTTACAATAAATGCGGAATCCCAGGTTGGTGAGATCCGCGTTTGAGGAAGAAGAGAGAAAGTGGGAAAAGACAGAGTGGAATATACGGGACAATCTCCTCGGTAACTGGGAAAACACCGGAAAGGCCCAAAAATAAAGTAATCCGGAAGCTTCCCAAAAAATCCTTAAAAATCATAAATATTATAAAATGATTTTTGGTGAAATCGGTTTTCAAAGATTCAATCTCATTTTCAAGATAAAAATCCAGAAATCAACCGTCAATCTCGGTATACACCGGATTGGCCGGATTTTGATAAAATCTGATAAATCTCAGAAATTGAATTTAGATAGAAAATATGATTTTAAGAAATAATGTCTAAAGGCACTTTTAGAAATTCCAAACCGTTTGTAAATTAAATTCCGGGAATCGGTCAACGGTACTGGCCGACACCGGTTTTGAAGATTTTCAACATAATTCAGGAAATTCCAGAAAATCATAGAAAATCTAGAATATTGGAAAACGATGTTTAAAACTGAAATCGGTCAAATCGGAATACCAGAATATCCAAATCGAGCAATACTCTAGGATCGGGCCCTCGGTTCAGACTAGGGCTGACTCCGAGTCCACAAACCCAAATCCAAGACAAAACAATCATATAGAGAATTTATAATACAAAACGAATACAAGAAGTAAATCGAAAAATACGGTCGAGAAATCTGAATACGCATCTAAGTACGTATTCCGGGAGCGGGGTGTTACAACTGACGAGACCGAGCAGCTCGATGTCGATATAATGAGCGGAGTCGATGTTGAGATTCCGGGGATCTCAGCTCAGCCCGAGTCTTCCTCAGCTCAGAGGAGGGATGAGGCACAACAGCCTGGGTCTCCTTCTGTCTTCATCTCCAGTCCTCGGATGGTTGACCCCAGCCCTACCACTGGGGTGTTTAGAGGCAAGGCTCCGGTTACCGAGGCCTCTCATGTTGAACCGTCGTCTTCCTTATCCGCAGAGGAAAGCGATTTTGAGGATGAGGTCGACTATGGTGACGAACCCGCTCCTCCTGATCCGAGCAAATTCTCACACACCTCGGAGGAGGAAATACATGGGTGTGGGCCGGCGACGACGTCACCACCAGCGGTTGCTCCTGCTGAAGGTACTCTTTTCACCTTCTGACCCGATTTCCCTTTTCATTTTGAAGAGGAGGCTTTAACATTCTCCTTTTATGCTGCAGGATTGGCTGAGGGTACCGAGGCTGCAACCTCCTCGCAAATCGAGGAGATGATGCAAGAGTTGACCCAGCCAGAAGGAGTTGAGACTCCAGCTGCCGAGGCAACTACCGAAATCGGGGAGGCTTCTACTCTGCAGGAAGAGGAAGCCACCACTGAAGTCAGGGAGACTTCTCCTCTGCAGGGTTCGCCCAAAGATTCGACACCTCTGGACCTCCAGCTTGGTAAGGAAGTTTTGATGTCCCGGATGTTTCTCTTTTTACCATTTTGGCTAATGTTGAGATAACTTGCAGAGAGAACCGAGGGGGCACAGATAGAGAGTCTGACAGTCAGTGTCCCTCCGGAAGGCCACACGGCCCAAGCCTTGACTGAGGTTTCTGAGGAGGTCGAGCTTACCACCCTGTCATCGGCTGTGGAGGTTCCTGCAGAGGTGGTACCCCCAGAAGCGCCAGTGGCTGCTTCTGCTCTTGTCGTACCCGTGGTCAGCTCAACTCTTGCACCGACAGAGCCGATCCACATCCCTCACCCTATGATAGAGAGGGGATCGGGGAGTACCCCGGATGATATCATGGAGCTTTTGACACGCCAGGCGGTGCAGCAGTTCCTTACCTCGATGCGAACATGCATAGATTTCGTCCTGACTAGGGGTAGCTCCCTTGACTTTGCCCAGATGTTTCTCGGAAACCAGGTCGAGAACATCAAGTTGGCCGAAGGCTCTTTGCTAGCCCAGGCGAGTCAGCTGCTGGTGGATCAGCTGGGACAGCATCTGAGAGAGCTTCGATCCCTGGAGGATGATGCCGGTTCATCCCACGAAGCCCAAGAAGCGCTGAACAGGCTCCTTGCTGCTCAAGAGCAGGAGCGAAAAGAGGTGGAGGAGAAGATCACTGATAGCACTCGTCTTCTTGAACGTGTCCAGGCTGATCACCAAAGGCTGGCGATTGAGTCCGAGGAGTCAGAGACGATCATACAGGCCGCAAAGCAGGCTATCCTTGACTCTCGGGCTGTTATAGCCAGGGCTGAGGCCATGATTGTCTTCAACGAACAGAGGCTTGCTACCTCTGAAAAGAGGCTAGCGGAGTTAGAGGTTGCCAAGGCGCAAGCTGAAGCGGACCTCTCTGTTCGTTCGTCCGAGCTGGAATCCCTCCGAGTGCAAGCGCAGGGATTTTTGTCTGAAGTGGATTTGCGGGCCCGAGCTCTCATGGAGGTTGAGAAGGCGCGTCAACATAAGATACATCGCCTTAGGGAGCAAATCCGTTCTTTGGCGGACCAGGACTTGTAGCCTTCTCTTTTTTTTTTAGAAAAGGACACTCTGTTCACTGAGAGTGTTTTGTATTAACTTTTATTTTTGATATAATAAAAGTCTTTGAAGTTTTTGGTTCCACCTCCTTTGTTGCCTTGCTGTGGATGAATTTGACCTCTTGATCACAATCTTTGATTAACTGACTGTGAATGCTGAACTTAGGTGAGACTAAGTTCTTTAAATGAAACGCGGCGTTTGACCCATAGGACCTTACGCAGAACTAAGCCCTTTTGATGAGACGCGGCATTGGTTCATGGGGACTTAGGTAGAACTAAGTCTTTTTGATGAGACGCGGCGTCAATTCATGGAGAGACGCGGTCATCAGTTTATAAGAACTCAGATAGAACTAAGTCCTTTTGATGAGACGCAACGTCAATCAATAGGGAGACGCGGTCATCAGTTTATAAGAACTCAGATAGAACTAAGTCCTTTTGATGAGACGCAGCGTCAATCCATAGGGAGACGCGGCGGCGTCAACTCGCAGAGAGAAACGCGGCTTTGAGTAACGCGAGTCTGTCCTGCCAATGAAGACGCGACGCGAGGGACGCAGCCTTGTGTATTTTCCCATTAATCTCAGAATGGACTAAGTCTTTTGCTGAGTCAAGTGTTTTCCCTTAAACTGGGCCTTGTTTGCTGAAGGGACGCGATTCTGAGTCACGCGGACTTTCCTTTGGAACGCAGGTGGACGTCATTCATTCTAAAAAAGGAGACGCGGGTTCCAGGACGTGGTCTTCCCATCTGCGTATCGATGTAACTTCCAGACGTTACATGCGGCCTGACATAAAGATTTTATGAGATCTTTGAACGTCAAGTCTGCACTGACGATTGAAAGTCAAGTCTTCACTGACGATTGGGAAACCGGGTCATCCGTTGTTTCCCGAAGCAGTTGTCCACGCGTCGGTTCTTCATTGGACTGGGGCGTTAATACCCTTTAATGTAAAACCGGCGCTGGCGGTTGGAGACCAGCGTCTTCAACATTTCCCGAAGCGACCCTCCACGCGTCAGCGTCCCATTGGACTTTGACAATCGTGCGGTCATTAAGGCCGACGGTTCCAATTGATGAACCATTAATGACGGTTACCAGGAGCGGCCTATAAATAGGGGCTCGCCTTCTTTAGCAGTCCCGATTTTAGACCATTTTCCCTTTTAAGAGAACGATTGCTCTGAGAACTTCCGCCTTCTTCAGAGTTTCTAACAGGGGCACTGTCTTCATGGATGAAGACGACTCCAGGGAAGAAGATGACCCAGAGCTTTCATGCTTCTGTTTGGTCTCTTCAGGACAAAATGTCTCTCTGATCACCTTCCATGTCCATATTCTGATGCAGAGAGTTAAACTCTTGACAGAGGCCTCTGCTGGTATGCCTTCCCGACTTGCCGTGATGTTTCTAGTCCACCCAAGTTTGCACTTTGGCATCATCATCATCTGGGTTTCCTCATGAAGTCTGAGTTGGTGCATTCTTTCTGGAATTTGCGCCGCCGACTTAAACTTCCTTGGACGCGAGTACAGAAGTCTTTGGCACTTGGCGCTGACTTTGCTCATGAAGCTCGCGTTTTAAGGCCACTGACTTGGATGAATTCCAACTCGGGCTGAAGATTTCAGACCCGAATTTTGCAACCCCTGTTCCCTCGACAGGGAGATGGCAATTTTCGGCGTCTGAGTCCTTTCGCGCCTTGTGTTTTAGGCGCGGGCGCAAAATGAGACCGCGTTTGAATCCTGTGTGTGGCACAGTTTTGATTCGCGTCTGCTTCTGTTGACGCGGTATTTTAACTCACTGCGCGGGCTCATTCCCGCGTCTGAAGTCTTCGACAATAGCCGCGTCTGTCACTTAGTTTTCTTTGTTGAAGTATACTGAGTTCCAGATTTTCTAATTCCCTTGTTTATTCCTTGTAGGTAGGCTTGATCGTCCTTTTTCAGGTTTGCTGGGCCCCTGGAAGAATATTTCAGCCGGCGGACTTGTTCGACGTTCGTCCATAAGGGAATATATTATGGTCCTCGTCGTCCACAAGAGAATATATTATGTCCCTGACGAGGACTCGACCCTCACCAAGGTCTCTTCAGATCCAATGCACCAGTCATGCCTGCTGGCAAGGGATGGTCAGGGTGAGTATGGCGGCGAGGGGGCTACGGTGGATATGGTGGCAGGTAGGATCCTCTTCCTCTCCCACTCCAGAAGTAACATCGAGGACTCCTAATGTCTGCTGGATGGTCTGCTGGGGAAAGAGATGCTCATGAATGAAGGGTTGTAGGGCTTTCTGCTGCCACCAGACCTCAAGAACACCATTGCTCTTAGCTTAGTCAGCTAGGGCTCTTTCGATGTTTACATCATGCATCGTGGTGCAATCAGCTTCTGATCGTGGCCACAATGTCTGATTCTGTTTTGGCGCCCTTCCAAACATCTTGTACTCGAAATCAAGCGCGGCTTCAAGGAGTGAGTGCAACCTCTGAGAGAGAGAGGGACTTCTTTGTACTCCTTAATTGTAACACTCAAAAGAGAGCGTTTTACTGTAACACTCAATCTTATTGTATAAGAGAGCGTTTTTACTGTAACACTCAATCTTATTGTATAAGAGAGCATTTTGTATCACTTTCATATGCTTGGAAATAAATAAAAGTGACACTTTTCTTTTTGCCTCTTTCATTGTCTTGAACTTTTTGTCTTCAGTTAGACTCATAGAAGCAGAAAATCTTTGACTTTGTCAAAATTATGATGATAATCTTAATAAGTCAAATTTTGTAGGGAAAGATCCTATTTCAGGAACTTTCACAATACTGTCAGAGGTATAATATTAACTTGACAGAGATGAAATAATTTTTGGTGGTCCTGCCACTTTATAAGAGAAAGTGACAAGTAGAATTGGTACCCCCAGGGAGGGTGAACTTTTATCAAGTGTTTGGGATTAACTTGATTGAGCTCAGCTGGGGATTTGATGGAAACACTGTTGATGGTGTAGTATTAACCTAACAATGTTTTTAGGTAGACTTGTTATTCTGTTGAAGAGAATAACAAGTGAGACTAGACTCGTGGGGAATCTAGGAAAGTTTGTTACCGTTAGAGGTGTGATATTAACTTAACGGGTTGAAAGTGGTCTTGTCAGAAGTGTAATGTTAACTTGACAAGGGTGTGAGTCAGAGGTGTGATATTAACCTAACTCAGAAGTGTCACTGTCATAGGTGTAATGTTTAACTTGACATTGAGGGTAATGCTAGAGGTGTAATGTTGAACTTGGCATTGGTCATCTCGGATTGTATAAGAAAGTTCGAGGGAAAGTCATGGCCATAGGTGTATTGTTTAACTTAGCAATGACTTGATCTAGAGGTGTAATGTTAACTTAGCATCATCCATTTCAGCTTCGATATGGAAGTCTGAAGAAAAGTAACTGTCAGAGGTGTAATATTAAACCTGACAGAAACCTGATTACTGTTTAGAGGTGTGGTGTTAAACTTTAACAGTAATTTGTCAGAGGTGTAGTATTAACTTGACAAAGATTGACTCATGATAAGAGCAATTTGAGGACCTGTCATTCTATTGGTGAGAATTGACAAGTGAAATTTGAAGTGCCAGAGGTATAGTGTTAACTTGGCAAATTTGAAATTTTGATACTCTGTGTAGAGTTGACAAACAAAATTTGTACTTGACAAGGAATATTGAAAAGTTTTCATTACCAGAGGTATAGTGTTAACTTAGTAATGGTTGTATTTTGTAGGCCTACCATTCTGTGGATGAGAATTGGTAAGGGATTTTGGAGGAAAGAGTGGAGCCAAGTCCACTTAGGATTTTTAGCAAACCCTCAGCTATTAACGGATTTGAGGTGCCTTTACCAACTACCGTTTGAGTTGGGCTAGCCATGCTATTCCCCTCAGCATGATGAGTTGTCGAAGACTTATGTTGGGCTTAGAAGCCAACATTTTCCTCTATCCTTAGCTGTTGGAGGCGTTGGATATTAATGAAGAAGCTCTTCTTGTTTTGATCAGAGGTGTACTTTTAACTTGATCAGCGGAAGAATACCATCTAAGGATAGTATTTCTTCAGGAACCTGCCATTGATCGGCATCATGAGTGTATCGCCATTTGAAGTTATGAGGCGATACGATCCATTTGAGTAGACTGACTCTACTACAAATGGTCCTTCCCATTTGGGTTGGAATTTTCCTTTTGTCTTGTGCGTCATCACTATGGGTCTTCTGACGGCTAAGACTAGGTCGCCTTTCTTGAAAGTTCGCACTTTAACTTTCTTGTTGAAGGCTCTGGTAATTCGAGCTTGGTAGAGCTCGATTTGCTGTTGGGCCTGCAGACGCTTATCGTCTAAGGCTTCCAATTCTTGGAGTCGCTGTCGATGCTTCTCCTCTGTTGTCATCTCTGCTGTCAAGGCGACGCGTAGAGATGGAATTTGGATTTCCAGTGGGAGCACGGCTTCACACCCGTATACCAAAGAAAATGGCGTAGCTTTAGTTGGGGTTCACACAGTTGTGCGGTAAGCCCATAAGCATTCACCTAGTTTGTCGTCCCAGTCCCGTTGACTTTTCGAGACGAACTTTTTGAGAAGCTTACCAATGGTCTTGTTGAAAGCTTCTGCGAGGCCGTTAGCGGCAGGATAGTATGCCGTTGAGGACACACTCTGGATTCTGAACTTAGCGCAGAATCTCTGGAAAGCCTGGCTGATGAACTGAGGTCTATTGTCATGGACAATTCGCCGAGGTACACCGAAACAGTAAATAACGTGATGTTTCACGAACTTGATCACGTTCGACGATTTGACCTCCTTCAAAGGAATGGCCTCAGCCCACTTAGAGAAGTAATCGGTTATTGCCAAAATAAACCGATGTCATTTTGATGATGGTGGGCTGATAGGACCAACCACGTCCATGCCCCACATTTCAAATGGCCAGGTAGAGGTTGTAGAGTGGAGATGCCCTGGTGCTTGATGGATGAAATCCCCATGCACTTGGCAAGCGTAACATCTTTTGGCATAGGTGACGGCGTCGGCAATCATCTTGGGCCAATAGTAACCCAACCTTTGGAGTCGATGTGCCAATTTTGGGCCGGGTTGATAGGCTCCACACATGCCGTCGTGGGCTTCTTTCAATACCTCTTGAGCCTCCTTTGGTGAGAGGCACCGGAGCAAGACCCCGTCATGCGATCGACGATATAATGTTCGTGTAATCGCATTGTAGTAAAATTTAGGGGCTTTCCTTCGAATGGCAGCCGCTTCCTTGGCGTCCTCAGGCAGGATGCCATACAAGACATAGTCGATATAGGGAATTGCCAGTCTTTAAGCTCTGGCCCGGTTGACAATTCCAGCGCTTCTTTGCCTTGATACTCTCCCTTTGACTCCTGATAGTCTTCGAGGGCAGTTCTCGGGCAATACAGGTCGTGGCTGTAGACGAATACCTTCTCCATTGCTCCAGCTGGAAGAGCTAAGGAGGCCGCGAGGGACGCCAGTGCATCTGCATGCGCATTTTGCCTGCGCGGTACATGATCGATGTAGAAGTTTGTGAACCTCTCGGCCATGTGGATAGTTGTGTTGTAGTAGGGTACTAGGTCCTCATGTCTGACTTTGTACTCCCCGCGAACTTGGCTAACAATGAGTTTGGAGTCACCGTATGCCTCGAGATTTTTAACGCCAATCTCATCGGCGAATTGCATCCCAATCAAAAGAGCGTTGTACTCCGCCACATTGTTGGAACAAGGCTTAGTTAATGAGACAGCTCGGGGAATCACATAATTTTGTGGGGAGACGAGTACTACTCCTACCCTGCCACTATGTGTCCTTTTGGGCTCGTTCTCGATGCACCGTCGAAGAAGAGTTGCCACACTTGACTTTCGAACGATGTCTGAGTTAGGCAGGCTTCAGCGACTTCATCTGGGAGATCCTCGTAGAGTTTGGCTGTCCTCGGATCTGGGTGCTCAGCTAGGAAATCCCCCACCGCTTGTCCTTTAATGGCCTTCTGTGGTAAAAAGTGCATTTCATATTGAGATAGCAATATGGCCCATTTTGCCAGTCGGCCATTTAGCGATGAAGGTTTTGTCATGAGTAACCTCAAGGGGTTGACTTTTGATATGACATTTATAGTTTAGCCTACCAGATAGTGTCGCATTTTCTGAATGGCGAACACTAATGCCAAACATTCCTTCTCGATCGGGTTGTACCGATGTTCGGCTCCGATCATTGTTCTACTCAAATAGTAGATTGCCTGTTCTCGTCCTTGATCATCATTCTGAGCTAGTAGAGCTCCAAAAGAATGATCCATTGCTCGAACGTACACCAGGAAAGGCTTTCCGGATACCGGAGCTGCAAGGACTGGTGGTTGGGTGAGGTATTGCTTGATTTCCTCAAATGCTTGTTGACAAGCGTCATCCCAAATGAATGAGACACCCTTCTTCATTAACTTAGCGAAGGGTTGGCATCTTCCGGAGAGGTTTGAGATAAACCTGCGGATGTACGCCAATCGTCCCTGCAATCCCCTGAGTTCTTTGAGATTTCTCAGTGGTTGCATCTCCTGGATAGCGCGAACATTTTCCGGGTCCAAGTGAATTCCGGTGGATGTTACAACAAATCCTAAGAATTTGCCACTGGCCACCCCCAGGAAGGACTTTGTGGGATTCATCTTCAATTGATGAGCCCGCATGATGTCGAAGACTACCTTCAGGTCCGCTATGTGATCACCTTTAGTGCGGCTTTTTACCGCGATGTCATCAACATAACATTCCACCGTTTTGCGCATTTGCCGGTGGAAAATGGCGTTCATGGCCCTTTGGTATGTTGCCCCTGCATTTTTCAGTCCGAAGGGCATGACGGTGTAGCAATATACCCCTAGAGGTGTCCTGAAGGAGGTATGCTTTTCGTCATCAGGATACATTTTGATTTGATTGTATCCTGAGAATCCGTCCATGAAGGACATTCGTTCGAATCCACAAGTATTGTCAATCATGACATCTGTGATCGGCAATGGGAATTCGTCCTTGGGGCAGGCCTCGTTTAGATCGCGGAAGTCGATGCAGATCCGGATCTTCCCGTTCTTCTTGGCGACGGGGACGATGTTGGCTACCCAGTCGGGATGTTGTTCTTCCCTGATGAAGCCAGAATCAATAAGTTTTCTGACTTCTGATTGAATTGCCTCCATAATTTCTGGACGAAACCGTCGCTGCTGTTGTTTGACAGGTTTTACGTCCGGATTGATGTTGAGGTGGTGCATAGCCACCTGAGGATCGAGTCCTAGCATGTCCTCATAATTCCAGGCGAAGACGTCTATATACTCTTGTACAAGAGATATTAGATCCTTCTTCCCTGAAGGTGACAGGCCGTCACTTATGAAGATGGGCTTAGGGTTAGCCTCATCTTCTAGGTTGATTTGAACAACCTTGTCTTCTGTGGGTGGCTCGCGCTGTTCGAAGCGAGTGTCCCAAAGAGCATTTAAATGTTTGATCCAAGGATCTGTATCAGATTGGATCATTTCTTCATCTCCGTCTTCCAGGTGGCTTGTTGAAACCATGTTCACTGAAAGTTCCTTGAAGATGTTGCCGACACTGACATCTGACTCCCAAGATGATGTGTCTGAAGAGTAATCGTTGCTCGACGATTCTTGAGAATCGGAGGCTGATGGGACCGGAGTTGATACATAGCCCAACCCCCGGCGCGTCCGATGATAATAATCGGGGGCCTTCCCTTTCGGCACAAAGGATCGAAGCAGCGTCCTCCTTCCTTTGCCGAAGTTCAACCCGGGTCTGTTGGTCAGGTCATACCCCATGCATCTCATCATTTTGAGTGTTTTTGGTTCATAATGACCGAACTGAGGGGATTCCTCCTCGCCTTCCGATTCTTCGCGGAGTGTTGGTTCAGACGAGATTCGCCCAAGATTTTTGGCCTTTTTGTCTGGCTGGAACCATAAATATAGATTCTGGCGCATTACCATTATCTTGGTATGTCTCGAAGGACGACTTCACTGGTACATGCAACGATGTCAAAGCATCTACTGCCGACCAGGGGTCATCGTCTACTTCGGTGCTAGTGTCTGATGGCACTGAATCAGAAGCAAACACAGAAAAATACGCAAAATCTAAATCTTCATTAATGTACCATCCGCCTGCATCATCAGCGGAGGTATTATCAACATCGGGCTTATTAATGCCCGTTACAGGTGGATCCAGCTCCCACACGCACTCATCTTCCTCGGGCTCGATGTCAGCTTCGTTACCAGAGTCTGGCTCCTCTGGTCGTGAGGTTTTATTTGTCTCCACCGGATCTTGGTACAACAAAGAGTCGGTGAAATAATTCTCGACCCCTTTGAACGGATACCTTTCGGCAATCAACGTCTGCACCTTTCCACTCCCGTCAATGTATTTCATGACTTGGTGGAGAGTGGAGGGAACGATGGAGTTGCGGTGAATCCACGGTCGTCCCAGCAATAGATTGTAGGAAGTGTCAGCGTCGATGATGTAGCATGTCACTTCCGACTTGAGGCTTCCAATCTGGCATTTGAGCTTGATTTTCCCCATCGGACGGGTTTGGTTGGCATTGAACCCATAGATAGTTGTCTGGGTAGGGCTCAAACGATGAGTAGGAATGCCCAGATGTTGCATGACCCGGCGAGGCATGATGCTCAACGCGGACCCTGGATCTACCTGAATACGGTTCACCTCAGACGATCCAATATACCCTGTGAAATACAGGGGTCGATCATGCTTCCCTTTAACCTGCATATCATCTGCTGTGAAGGTAATGCAGGGAGCATTTGGGGAGGTGTGGAGGCAATCCTCTACATCTTCCTCCTTAGCACCTGGGTCATGAAGACCTCGGCATTTGCCAGAGCTTCTTGTAGAGCTTCTCTGGTCGACTTTGATAGTCTAAGAAGTTCATACAAGGTAATGCGTGCCGGGATGTTGGCTAGTTGAGCCAGGACATCAAAGCGGTAAGGTGTCGTGGATCCTTCCGCCATACCTTTTGAAAGAACTCGAGAAAACCGGGTTTCTTTCTGTTTCTCCACAGGTGGCTTTGTGGAGGCCTGATTGGCTCTGCAGTTGGTTGTGGAGGGGCTACTGCCGTCTCGCCGTACTGTTTCAAGTACGCCTGTCCTGAACGGGTTCCCGCCATCGGTTGGTTGGGCTCTGCGGCCAGGACTATTGTTTCCTCCTCGGAGTCGGTTAACGAGGGAACATCAGTCTCGGCTTCTCGAGAGGAGGCACCCACCACATTGCAGGATGAGGCCTTTGCCTTGCCTTTGGATTTCCTGTTAGTCACAGTAGTCCATTGCTGTTCATTGACAAGGTCAGGGTGGACCCACATAATTTCCCCTTGAGGTGTAGGGACGGGTACCAAGCCTTTCTCTTGCTGCTGGTGAGGGTCTGTGTTGACCACTCTCAGCTCTCCTCTTGGAATAGGGGCCATCCCCGCAGGCGTTGGGGGTTGTCTTCCAAACTGGAGAACTGACGTCACATTAGCCGTCACCTTCTTCTGCTTTGGTCGGAGTTTCAACACCTCCGCGTCAATCAGAGCTTGAAGGATGTCCTTGAAGACATAGCAGCTTTTGGTAGGGTGCCCCAGCATCCTGTGGTACAAGCAATAGGTGGGATTGTCGGTCTTGCCAACTTCCTCGGGGCGCCTAGCTTCAGGGAGCTTCAGTCGGTTGCTCTTGTTGAGTAGTTTAAAGAGCGAATCGACATGTTCCCCCTTGAAGGAATATTGCTTGTTGGCGCGAGGCTGACTTGAAGAGCCACTCGCCTTGCCTGATTGAGGTTTGGCGGGAGACTTGGTCTCCGTTGCCAAATTATCCTTCGCTTTGTTTGGAGGGATGTGTCCGGCGCACGCCTTGTCGACCTTTCCGGCCTAGGCTTACCTTCCTCCGCTCTGACGCGGGCGACAATCTCCTCAGCCTGTTCACCTTGTTGGACTAATTGCTTCCAGGTGCGGCTTTCAGCAACTCCTATTTGAACAAGGAGTGAGGTTTGGAGATTGTGGCGGCATGTTTCCACCAGGGTGGCCTGGGTCATACTGCTTGGACACCGGAGTGCCATGTTCCGAAACCTTTCCACGAAAGATTTGACGGACTCCCCTTTTCGCTGTTTGGTAGCCAAAAGGGTGGGCATTGTGACCTCGGAGTCATCCTCGAAGAAGCGCGTTAAGAACAGCTTCTCCAAATCGCCCCAGTTCTTGATAGAACCTTCTGAGAGCTTCATGAACCATTCAAAGGCCAGCCCTTTCAGGGTGCCGATGAACAGACGCGCCAGGATGGCATCGTTATCTACTACATTCCCAGTTTGGGATTTGAAGTAGTAGATATGCTGATTGGAAGACCCCTTCCCATCAAAGGCTTGGAGAGTTGGAGCTTTGAACTTGGACGGGTACGGAACCAAGTCCCATTCAGCCGGATAGGGCCGGACTACTCCTACTTCTTGGAGGTCTTTGCGATTGGCAAGGGCCTCGAGGCGTCGCTCCAGTTGACTCATTCTTTTAGCATGAGCCTTCCCCGGGTCTTGGTCGCCCTTTACTTGCGACGAGGACTTGGACGAACTAGAAGTAGATCGCTGCCTCTCCTCAGAAGGTTCGGAAGATGAGCTTCCTCCCTTTCTCCCTTTGCCCTTTGACTTTTTAGGAGGAGACCTCCTTCTGTCTTCGAGCAGCTGTGCAATCGCCTGCTTGAGGGAGTCGATAGATTCCTGCTGAGAAAGAATCATATCCATTTGCGCCTTCTGGATCTGTTCCAAACGTCTAGCCGTTTCCTCAGGGGTGCCTGTCATGTAGGCAGAAGTCTCCTTCTCGACGGAAGAGTTCGAAGCCCTTGATTCCGCTACGGCGGAGTGAGAATCATTCACTCTAATGCCATGGGCTAAGGCATTATAGTCAATTGGGGGAATGGCCCCAGTCCGGGTGCGAGTGTGTTGATACACCCCTTCCGGTTCAGAGTCAGACTCTTCTGAGCTGACTGCAGGTTGTTTTCCCTTACTCCTGCTTGTCATATTCGCAGTGAGCTCCGAGTACTCAACGTCAGAGAAGGTTCTCCTTCTGTGGAGCGTCTTCTTTTAGCTGACGGGGGAATCAGGGTCAGCTGTCTGACTAAAGACTGCTGATGTACGCCTGATCCGCAACGGCACTCAGAGAGCATATGGATGAGCCATTGGCAGCAACACGACGAAGTGGCCTGATTGGCACTTCTTTTCTTCGTTAAATAATCCCTCAAATCCATGGAAGGGGGATTGAAAAGATTAGCCTCGCAACGTCGAAGACGGGAGGCATCCATGTGCTGTACAGCCTGGGCGCAGGCTTCAGGGACGCGGTTCTTGCGCCGCAGCTGTTCAGTGCGCGTCTGGCGTCTCTGTTGAGACAAGACGCGTCTGTCGCGTTGCTGTTTGGTGTGCCGGGGCAGAGACACTTGAGAGAGAGTGGGCTGCTGGGCCCCACGCCTATGGGCGCGTGCCTCTTGTGCTTGACAAGGCACAGAGGCTTCACCTTGGCGTTTGGTGAGTTGGTCCTCAGAGGACCTAACTGAAGGAATCTCGCGTTTGGGCCGCCAAACGCGGACTTCGCGGGGCGCGGGCAAGGCGCTAGTTTGTATGCTGCGTCCAGCCTCAGTCAGACAACCGAAGGTTCCAACTTGAAGCTGACGCGCACGTCTCCTCTGTCGACGCTCAGCGTTCCGGTTGCGTCGCGGAGGTGGAGAGAGACCAACAACATTCTGATGCTGAACATCAGAGATTTTAACCACGCGGGTCTCCTGAGAGACGCTGACGCGGGTGTTCTGTGCGACGCGGTTGGTCGCAAAGGCAGTTGTGCCTGGGACTACGCGGGCCTTCTGTGAGGCGTTGGCGCGTGTACCTTGCTTGGCACAGTTGGCAGTAGAGGCGACCGAGAGAGCCACAGATCGGGCCTCGGGGCCATTCTCCGTCGAGACCCGGCGGCAGACGCGGGCCTTTGGGCTCTTGGAGCCGGAAGAGAGAAACTCTTCGTACTTCGCCTGGTCGAACTCGACGATGAGCGATTCGACCATCTTCCCCTTACGGAGGACGTCATCCTGCGCCACGATTTGTTCATCAGTGACAAACGTAGTCCCCAGCGGAGTCGCCATCTCTTGTACGCGCGGAAAAGAAAAGAGGGAAAGAGGAATGCTGTAAAAATTTTCCTTGAATCAGATGAAAAAGATTACAATAAAAACAACTTTTCCTTCCAGTTACAAGGGAGGGAGGATGTTGAATCTTGAATCCTCCCTTTGTTTAATGCTGGGTCCTTCGTGTGGCGGTGGAGAGTGAATCTTGTTCTCCGTTGACCGGATGACCGTCGGGATCGTCGGGGATCTTCTCTTCGGCTGGTAGAAAGAGTAGCACAGCTCTTGTCTACCAAAACTCTCAAAGAGAAGGTAGGTAAAGAGTAGCTTGTACACAGCAAACTTGACGAAGAGTTGAGCTCTCTCCTGTCTCTGTCTTGTCGTCTGATTGCCTTCTGCCTTCTTAATTTTCTTCTGATCCAATCGCCTCTCCTCTCCTCTGATTGCCGATTCCCCCGACCTCATAGCAGACGGGGCTATTTATAGAGGTCCTAGGGGGTGAACGTGCCCCCTAAAAATGCTCCACGATGAGGGGCTGACCTCCCCGCTATGTGGGCGACGACTGGCCCCATAACCAGGGCGTTATAACTGAGAGCGGGTTTCAGCCCACGCACCTTGAGGTTGAGGCGGCGGTGTTGAATCCACGCACCTTGAGGTTGAGGCACGCACCTTGAGGTTGAGGCGCGGGTGTTGAATCCACGCGCCTTGATGCTGAGGGCGGGTGTTGAATCCACGCGCCTTGATGCTGAGACGCGGGTGTCTAGCCCACGCGCCCTGATGCTGAGACGCGGGTGTCGAGCCTACGCGTCTAGAACTTGAAACTCTGCTTTTTAATGGCTTGTCTTCTAGTGATTTTTAGACAGCCTACAAAAGGTAAATACTCTTTCTTTAATCCTTTTCATCTTTTCATTTCTTCTTCATTAACTCATCTTCTCTTTCTTCTTATCAACAAAACCATCTTCTTCTTCCCTTGGATTTCCCTTTAACTTAACTTAGCTTTAACTATTTTTATTTTCTTTCATAACTGAGAAGAGAACTTTTAACATGGTTTTGTAAATTAAAAGAAGGAACTTACCCTGACCGATGGGCC